>JAQIVZ010000372.1:0-73600 GCA_034700945.1 Arrhopalites spinosus
GCCATTTGAAAACGGCCCACCATTTGGGTAAATGACCAATTAAACAGTGTTCCATTCAAAATTAACTCTCGATTGGTGTAAGTCTCGAGTCATTTGGCGTTATACCACTGAAGTAGTTGCATTGTAAGGTTTTTTAGCACTGATAGGAGGAACACATTATAATATTTTAATTTGGAATTTATCAAGAGAATTTATGACCAAGTATAACATTACTAGAGTATTATAGGAAGCGACAGGAACATGGTGTGTGTTGTTGATAGAATTTATAGGGTGAAAGATATAGATATCTTATCAACCGACAACCGACACTTGGACCGTAAAAAATTATAAAACGTGTACTTTAGTTTGTTTTACAGTTGTACTGAAGCATTATATTATTATTTTTTCTCTCTCCCTCTTTCTTTCTCTCTCTCTCATAGGAGAGGAGACTGAGAGATGGTCATTGTTTGTTGTGTATATTATTTTTCTATTAACACGATATTTGTCACTTGGTTTTTTCGTTTTTGACAGTACTTGAAATTCTAAACTAATTGCCTGTGTTCCTCTGAGACTGTTGTTTAGTTTACATGATTACAAATTTACAATATTATGTTCATTTGTCATTTTATTGCAAGGGAGGAAGTTCTTGTTCCATTCCAATGAGCAATATATGAATATTGTACCATCTTCAGTGTTCTTGTTAAAATATTGTTATTTATTTAGTAGTTGGTGTTAAAGTGGGTTTTGTAGTTGTAGGATTCAAAAATATCAATGTTTTTGACGGCTACCTTTTTTTAAATATTTTGTTTGGAAAGCAATGTTGTGCCATCAGTTTTGTGATTCATCATTTAAGTTGTACAAAAATTTATTATAATAAAAAAGTTGTCAGTATTTCAACATAGTGTTCAGAGCTCGTGTTCAATAGTTCCTACTGATAGTATTAGTTCTTTTGATAATTTTATACTCTTCATACAATTATGTATATAATTTTTACATAATACCGTGTACAAAATAAGAAGCAAGTTTTTCTTTACAAAAATAATCAAAAATGGAATCTTCGACAAATACTTCCACCTCAAGCCAAAGTCCAACTCCCAAATATTTTACATTTTCGGTTGCCTCAGACTCTGTAGCCTCACCATCATTACCAATTTTCTCGCCAGTGTCATTCGCCTCCAATTTTACCTTTGAGAATGGAGGGAATGAAGGAATGCATAAAGATGGTTTGAAAAAAGTGGAAAATTTCGTTTTTGAACGGCATATTCGTGTATTAAAAGGTGAGACAACAACAATGTTTCAATATTATTAGTGTGAAGGAAGGATGGAAACCTTCTTTCATATCTTTGTTGACATATCATTTTATATATATATAAATTGTGGGTAGGTAAAGTTGACCATGAAATGTTGTACGCGTATATTTTTTTATTGCATGAAAGAAAGGACTTTAGTGACTTCAGTGAATTACTACACTCTCCTAGCTTAAAATACTCTTTACATACGAGGCTACAGAGATATAAGTTATCTATGTTGTGTGTGAGTGACGTATGCATTCAATATTTTGCACCAAGTAAAAAGGTTTGTGTACTACAGTCATGGACACAGGCAGAGATATTGTTATTCTTATGCCTCAATTTTTTTTCTTTGCATAAGATGTCAATATATTTAAGGTAGTCTAACAATTGACTTTGATAGTATGATTGAAAGAAAAAATTTGTGTGTGTATTAACGGTCTATGCTAGTTTGAGTTCTGGGATTCAGTTCTCATTTTTGTTGGGACAAAAGACAAAAAAAGAATAATTTGTTCAAAATGTACGAATATGTGGGTGGGATTTTATTTTCATGCACTTTTCGACTGTTTGCTCATGGCCTGGCTGACTTTTAGTCACGTCATTGTACTATATTTTATACTCTTGTAGGTATTTGAATTTACATTGTACTCCCTTTTATTGTAGATATATTTTGTCGGTTTTCATTTTAATATGCCATGATGTATTGCATGCTGTATATACTATATACAGTATACATGTCGTAGTCCATGGTGGGGGTCCGGCCATGGAGGGTCTGGTCCTTTACTGGCCTAGGCCATAGCGGGTCGCCAAAAAAACAAGTCTATTTGTCCAGAACTGTGTGTTTTTGAAAATAGTTTCTAGACAATTAGTAGGACCACAAGTTGAGGTCAATCAAACTGTTATCATCGTTTTCATAAAACTCACTTGTTAACTTACTTTTAAACGAGTTTGAGTGTTTGTATAAATAGATTTTTGATGAAAAATCATTTAATTACTCAAGATAAAATTCGTAAATTATTATTAACAAGTGCCACGATGATCCTAGCATTCATCAGTTTCGTAGCTAAAGTTAATCACAATTGTTTTTGTACCTTAAAACACAAAATAAAAATAAAAAGTTCCTCCGTGGCCTGACCCCCACCATGGACTACGACATATATACTGTATATATACATAGGTAGGTATATAATAATAAAATAAAATAAATATATTTATTTATATGTATGTATATGTATGTCATTCAGTCAATTTTATTTCATCATTTTTTTGATGATTGAACTTTGAGAGGTTCTTTTTGCAGGGAAGTTCACCATTTGACCAAGACATGACTGTATAACATGTACATATACATATATGTAATAAAAAACTTTGTGAATCTAGGACAATGTAGGAGCGGCAGCGCAAGATATGAGAGACTAGTCGTGGTGGTTTCATTGATTTTTTTCGGTGTTTAGATTCCGATTTTTGTGAGTGGGGATCTGTTATTGTTAGTGAAGTAATTGTAAGTGAATGCCGAAGATGGGTCAATTGGCCGATAGATCATGTCAATTGTAGTGGTCCAGTAGAAAAAGTTTTTTCTAAAAGCATCCTCCTTGTTATTTCTGATAGTATTGATCATTAGAGTAGTAGAAGGGGCCATAACTTCATAGTAGAAAATATGATGTTGCAAAATTAATTTCCTCAGGAATCTCTATAATGTTGGGCGACGAACTCATCCGATATATTATCATTAGCATTACTCATCCATGTCTATACTCTCTACCATCAGTATTTTAATAATCCTTTAAGAGACGATTTTTGTAAATGGATACTGGTGTTGACAAAAATAATGTATTTTAATGTTACATCTCTAAATTTTAAAGTCTGTGAGTACGATAGAATATTAACTTGCAAAACAATAGGACAAGAAAATTGAAGGAGTTTATACGAGAGTAATTACGAGAAAGATTTATATGGGATGAGTGGAGTACAAAATGTATAAATGAACGGAACGTAATGTTGAGCGTGAGAAATGGCAATTCTATTCTGCAGAGTAAGACTAAATTATTGTTGTTTTGTAGATAATAAAAGTGTTGATTAGGTTGCAGAAAGGAGGACGAGGAAAAAAGGGATGAAAAGGGGGTATAATTTGTCATCTCTGTAGGATTAAAATGAAGTAAACAATTAACAGTTCTCATAGTTTTCACCGTAAAAATATTGGTAAAAAGCGCTGGGAATGCATACTTTTGTGTTTGAGAAAAAAGGTCTTCTTTAACCGTTTAGACACGTGTAGTTAGTGTCTTTATATAACGAAAGAGTAGTGGCGTATCTCTTTTATTCATTTTACTATTCTTAGTACCTTTAAAGTATAAGGGTAAGTCTGCATGAAAAGAGAGACTCGAGTCCTTGAAGGAAGTGGCGAATAAAGTATGAGCCATCGACCGGTGTAGTTTAATGTGACAGACCAGTATCATGATAATGACGATGATTTTCATTATATCATTTTATGTAACGTCTAAAGGATTCTACAAGAGATGAGTTAATGGGAGAAAAGTGCCATTTGTCTTTGATGGATGCATTTTGAAAATGTGTTGACTTAATGTGTCTGTCTTTTTCACGAGGATATTGTAGAAAATACCCTCTGGTATGGATATAAAAAATATGTACATAGGGCCACTGGATTATTTGACACGACCACACTGACAAGATGGGTCATCATAAAATATTAATTTCACATATTTTAGCTTAGCGTCTCTGAAGAAAATTTGACGTGTTGATAAAGTCTTTCTTTCACAAAATTCAAGATAATTAATTAATATGGCGTGGTTCTTTACAAGAGTCATGTTGCAATATTTGAGTTACTTTCTTCATCCAATGTATACGTAGTTTTCAAGATTGGCTAGATTACGATAAAATTTAGATAAAATTGTACGGATATTTTTTACTTCCGCTCGACTACTTGTACAGCATTGAGTCAATGGTGTTGACATTATATATTGACATGATGTAATAGACCTAATTTGTATGCGCTTAAAGATCATCGCTTACTCCTTCATAGTAAAAAAAATAGTAAAAATATATCTACCAGGATTCAAGGTAAAAGGAAATGTGAATTGCGTGCTATGCAAAGGCTAGGTCAAATTTTATTATGTTCATAGACGGAAAATCAGTGCACATCGATTTAGAAAATTGGTCTATTCGTGCTCCTACAGTAGTTCTACATCCCTGTATAATAAAATTATAACTTTCTATATTTACAGACGAGCGAGAGACGGTACAAAAGAAGACCTTTACCAAATGGGTCAACTCGCATTTAGTTCGCGTGTCATGTCGTATTGGCGACTTGTACGTGGACCTTCGAGATGGCAAAATGCTCCTGAAACTCTTGGAAGTTTTATCAGGAGAACGATTGGTAAGTTACTTCTATGAGTCCCAAAAAACTAGAAAAGATGAATTGATTTACTTTGAACATGAGGAAATTTGTAACCATATCTTTCTACTACTTTTCTCTTTACTACTTGTAGCCTCGGCCAACGAAAGGAAAGATGCGAATTCACTGCCTTGAGAACGTAGACAAAGCCCTGACGTTCCTAAAAGAGCAACGTGTTCATCTAGGTTGGTTGACTTTCACTTGAAGCTCCCGATAGTACGAGTTTTGTTTGTATATCATAATGATTTTTTTAATACTTTTCTAGAAAATATGGGCTCTCATGATATTGTGGACGGAAGTTCTCGCCTCACACTTGGCCTCATTTGGACCATCATTCTTCGCTTCCAGGTATTCCTTTTGTCCAAAGAGTTTGAATGTGATATGATATGATCTTTTTTTATGAATGAGTAGAGATTTTATGTTATAATAAATTCATAATAATTGTATACTGTTAAAGTTAAATATTTGTACCAGACTAGTAGATGCAAAAAATTCTAACTCTTGCTTTTTACTGTCTACCTATATTCAGGTTTACGACCTTTACGATGATCTTGTTTCCTATCCAATTCCTCACAATTCAAACCTTGTAGATTTTTGTGAAGCCGTTGACTATGAGTGGAAAAGATTGAAACCGTACCTTAAAAATAAGTTTCCCATTATATGCTCAAATTTCAGCTCTCTTGACAACTCCCTGCCTGTAGTTACATTTCTTTCAGCGGTATTAACATGCATCATTTCCTACTTAATCCTAATTTCCATGTATTTATTCCTTTTCCCAAAATCATAAAATGTAGTTTGTAAATTTGTAAATGACGTAGTATAGAAGCAGTTTGATTGAGAGAATGTTATAAACATGTAACAATGCTTCATATGGTTTTTTATTTTTGTCCCTAGATCCAAGACATAACAGTTGAAGAAGTGGATAATAAAGAGACAAAGTCAGCTAAGGATGCCCTATTATTATGGTGTCAAATGAAGACAGCAGGCTACAGCAATGTAAACATTCGTAATTTTACCAATTCTTGGAGGGACGGATTAGGTAAATTAACATATTTCTTTTTATTTTATTATTTATTATGACGGATTTTTTTGACAAAATAATGTCAAAAAACTACGCTATGAATGTAGTTTAAAATAAATAATAAATTTTGTTGTTTTTATTTTTGCAGCTTTCAATGCCATCATTCATAAACATCGACCAGACCTCATTCAATACGAGAAATTGTCACATAGCAATGCCATGTATAACTTGAATAATGCGTTTAATGTCGCAGAATCAAAACTGGGTCTAACAAAGTTGCTAGACGCAGAGGATGTTTTTGTGGAGCAACCCGATGAAAAGTCCATCATTACATATGTAGTCACTTACTATCACTTTTTCTCAAAATTAAAGCAGGAAACTGTTCAAGGAAAACGTATCAGCAAGGTAATTTTTTTGACCAAAAAAATGGGGCATGTTTTTGTAAAAATATATTTTCATTCAAGAAAATTCAATGTGTGCTTTGTTTTAATGAAAGGATGATTTTAAGATGAGCATCGTTTTTCTTTTCTTTCCATAGGTTGTAGGAATTGCTATGGATAATGACAGAATGATAAAGGAATATGAGACTTTGACGTCAGACCTTCTAAAATGGATTGAAGTAACCATTGATCAGCTAGGGGATAGGAACTTTGCCAATTCTTTATTGGGAGTTCAACAACAATTGGCCCAATTCAATAATTACCGAACTGTTGAGAAACCACCGAAATTTGACGAGAAAGGAAATTTGGAAGTCTTACTCTTTACGCTCCAGTCCAAGTAATTTTAATTTCATTAACATACACATAAGGGAGTTGACAAAAGTTTATTATTCGTAAGAGAGAAGAAAATGGCATTTTTTTAAATCATTTCATCTAATCAATATATTTTTGATTTTCAGAATGAGAGCAAATAATCAAAAGCCTTATACTCCGAGGGAAGGCAAACTTATTTCAGACATCAATAAAGCATGGGAACGTCTGGAAAAAGCTGAGCATGAAAGGTGAGTTGAAATTGATAACTCCCACACTTTTTTTTGGTTTCCTGGATGTTTGCAGTTGACAGGACTGTAAATTACTAGAAAAGATATATGTTACATTCAACATTGACATGCCCAGAAATATTACAACTTTGAATTCTTTTATTGTAATTTTCCAGAGAATTAGCCTTGAGAGAGGAACTCATTCGCCAAGAAAAACTTGAACAATTAGCTGCTCGATTCAATCGTAAAGGTGAGTTGTTTATAAGATTAAGTTTTAAGAAACATCAAATTTAAGTTTTTAGGGAATAATATATCAGAAAAGAGAAATTGAGTATCACTAACAGTTGTTTGCCTATTTTCTTCCAGCGAGCATGAGAGAAACATGGTTGAGTGAAAATCAACGTTTAGTATCTCAAGACAATTTTGGATTTGACCTACCAGCAGTTGAGGCCGCAGCCAAGAAACATGAAGCAATTGAGACAGACATTTTTGCATATGAAGAACGTGTGCTTGCTGTAGTGGCTGTAGCTCAAGAGTTGGAAACTGAAAATTACCATGATATTGAAAGAATTAACCTGAGAAAAGAGAATGTGATGAGATTGTGGGAGTATCTTCTAGAGTTGTTACGAGCTAGAAGACTACGTCTTGAAGCATCTCTTCAACTACAACAAGGTTTCCAGGAAATGCTCTACATTTTGGATAGCATGGAGGAAATCAAGATGCGTCTCTTATCTGACGATTTTGGTAAACATCTGATGGGTGTAGAAGATTTACTGCAAAAACATTCACTGGTCGAGGCCGATATCAATGTTTTGGGAGACAGAGTCAAAGCGGTTGTTCAAAATTCTCAACGCTTCATCAGCGAGGATATGGAGCCTGGACTTGAAGGTTTTCGGCCTGCTGACCCAACTGCTGTTATGGAGCGTGTACAACAGCTTGAAGAAGCTTATGCAGAGTTGGTTAAGCTCGCAATTGAAAGAAGAACTAGATTGGAAGAAAGCAAGAAGCTATGGCAGTTCTATTGGGACATGGCAGAGGAAGAAAATTGGATTAAAGAAAAGGAAAATATTCTATCTCAGGGTGATATTGGTCATGACTTGACAACAGTACACTTGCTCCTTTCCAAACAAAAGGCCTTGGAAAATGATATTGCCAGTCATGAACAACAATTGATGAGCGTTGTGAGTGTTGGTCAAGATTTGATTGATCAACAACAATTTGGAGCTGAAAAGGTCCAGGACCGACTACAAGAAATTATGAACTTGTGGCAAAACTTAAATGATCTTGCGGACTATAGAAAGAGACGCCTTACAGAGGCTGTGGACTATCATCAATTCTTTGCTGATGCTGACGATGTCGATACATGGATGCTGGATATGCTAAGACTAGTCTCTAGTGAAGATGTTGGTCGGGATGAGGCCAATGTGAACAGTCTCCTAAAGAAACATGAAGATGTGACAGAAGAATTGAAGGACTATTCTAGTACCATTGATGCTCTTCATCAACAAGCCCAACAATTGGGAGAGCAAGATCGAGATAGCCCCGAAGTTGTGGAGCGTCTTGCCAGCATTGACCGTAGATATAAGGAATTGACCGAACTAGCTAAATTGAGAAAGCAAAGACTTCTCGATGCTTTGTCTCTGTACAAACTCTTGTCAGAGGCAGAAGGTGTCGAACAATGGGTGGCTGAAAAAGATCGAATGCTGCTTACAATGGTGCCCGCAAAGGATATTGAAGACGTTGAAATTCTCAAGCATCGTTATGATGGATTTGAAAAGGAAATGAACTCCAATGCAAGCAGAGTTGCAGTTGTTAATCAATTAGCCCGACAACTGTTGCATGTTGAGCATCCAAATTCAGAAGAAATTGTAGCTCGTCAAAACCAACTCAATACTAAATGGTCAGAATTGAGAGAGAAGGCAGAAGGAAAACGTGATGAACTAAATTCGGCTCATGGAGTCCGTAAGTATCCCATCGATTTTAAAAATAATTAATTTCTAGTTATATCTGCGACAAGGATAACTGATTTATTTTGTGTTTTTTTCACACTTCAGAAACGTTCCATATTGAATGTCGTGAGACAATTGCTTGGATTGAGGATAAGAAGAGAATTTTGGAAGAAACCGCAGAGTTGGAGATGGATCTTACTGGCATCATGACACTTCAACGACGACTTTCCGGTATGGAAAGAGACCTTGCAGCTATTCAAGCAAAATTGGATGCCCTGGAGAAGGAAGCAGACCGTATTAGTGAAGATCATCCAGAGGAAGCTGCACTTATCCGCGAACGAATCGAACAAATCCGAATTGTTTGGGATCAACTTACTCAAATGTTAAAGGAACGAGATGCCAAATTGGAAGAAGCTGGTGACCTTCACCGATTCCTTCGTGATTTGGATCACTTCCAAGCATGGTTGACCAAGACGCAGACAGATATTGCCTCCGAAGATGTACCCCACAGTCTTCAAGACTCTGAGAGACTTTTGACTCAACATCAAAATATCAAGGAAGAGATCGAGAACTATGTGGAGGATTATGAGAAGATGATGGAGTATGGAGAGCGTATATTTACGGAGCCTTCTACTCAAGAAGATCCACAGTACATGTTCTTGCGAGAGCGATTAAAGGCACTTAAAGACGGATGGGATGAACTTCGTCAGATGTGGGATAATAGACAGGATCTTCTCTACCAATCTATGAATTATCAAAGTTTTATGAGGGATGCAAAGCAAGCAGAAGTTTTATTGTCACAGCAAGAGCATATCCTCGCCAAAGATGAAACTCCCTCAAATCTTGAACAAGCTGAAAATCTCATCAAACGTCATGAAGCATTACTCACAACTATGGATGCTAACGACGAGAGAATCAATGGAGTCATTCTATTTGCTTCGACTTTGTGCCGTGAGGGTCATTTACAATCTGACAAAATCAGTAAGAAAGCTGATGGCATTCGTGAGAGGCGAGATGCAAATAAAAACAAAGCTTTGGATCAAATGGAAAAATTGAAGAATCAACTTCAACTTCATCAATTTTTACAAGATTGCGAAGAATTGGGTGAATGGGTACAAGAAAAGAGTATGATTGCCCAGGATGAAACATACCGTAGTGCAAAAACAGTTCACAGTAAATGGACGAGACATCAAGCGTTTGAGGCAGAAATTGCATCAAACAAGGATCGGCTCGTGGCGATTCAAGAGGCAGCTGATGGACTCATGCATGAAAAACCAGAGTTTAGTCATTTTATAAAACCAAAAATTAATGAATTGGCTCAAAATTTTGATGACCTCGAAAGGAATACAAAAGAGAAGGGTGAGAGATTGTTTGATGCCAATCGGCAAGTTCTCTACGAACAAACATGTGATGATATCGATACATGGATGAATGACTTGGAGAAACAAATTGAGACTGGAGACTATGGTGCTGATTTAGCTTCCGTCAATATTCTCATGCAGAAACAACAAATGATTGAGACCCAAATGGCAGTCAAAGCTAAACAAGTCACAGAACTGGAAAGTCAGGCTGAATATCTCCGTCAAATGGATCCAGACAAGGTTGAGGAAATTGTAGCCAAGAAATCTGTTGTTGAAACTCGATTTGATAAATTAAAAGCACCCTTGGAACAAAGGTAAACTTTTTTTTTGAAGAATAAATTCATATTAATTATGATATTCTTATGACCATTTAAATATTCAGTAGATATGATGGTTTTTTATTCGATTTGATATTTATGTATTGAAATTTTTATTGGATTGAAATTTTACAGAAAGGTGCATTTGGAGAAAAAGAAGGAAGCTTATCAATTCCGACGAGATGTAGAGGATGAAAAATTATGGGTCGCAGAGAAAATGCCCTTGGCAACATCTAGTGAATTCGGAAATAGTCTGTACAATGTCCACATTCTCAAGAAAAAGAATCAGTCATTACGAAATGAGATTGAGCATCATGAACCACGAATTTATGTAATAGTTGGAAATGGTGGAAAATTGATTTCAGAGGGTCATGCAGATTCTGATGAATTTGAGCGCTTAAGCAAAGAACTTTTAAAGGATTGGGAAGAGTTGAAAGATGCAACAAAGGAGCGAGAAGATCGATTGGATCTAGCTTTGAAAGCTCAATGTTATCTTTTTGATGCATCTGAAGCCGAAGCCTGGATGTCTGAACAAGAATTATACATGATGGCTGAAGATCGTGGAAAGGATGAAATCTCTGCACAAAATCTCATTAAGAAACATGAAGCGTTGGAAAATGCTGTAAATGACTATGCAGATACAATAAGGCAACTAGGAGAGACAGCTAGACAATTAATTATGCAAGAACATCCAGAGAGTGACAATATTGGAGTCAAACAAGCCCAAGTTGACAAACTTTATGCTGGATTAAAGGATCTAGCTCATGAACGAAGATCTAAATTAGAGGAAGCATTGAAACTTTTCATGTTGAACCGTGAAGTTGATGACTTGGAACAATGGATTGCAGAGAGGGAAGTTGTTGCTAGTTCACATGAATTGGGTCAAGGTGAGTTCAGAAAAGTTATTGACATGACACTATTTGCTAAAACAGTGACATATTATGAGCATTCAAAGGACAATTTGTAATGTATTTGTTTTGTTGTTTTTTTAGACTACGACCATGTAACGATGTTGTGGGAAAGATTTAGGGAATTTGCAAGGGATACAGAGTCAATTGGTAACGAAAGAGTTGCATTAGTGAATGAAATGGCTGATGGTTTGATTGCTGCCAAACATTCTGATGCTGCAACCATTGCTGAATGGAAAGATGGACTGAATGAAGCATGGGCTGATCTTCTGGAATTAATTGATACTCGAACTCAAATGTTGGTCGCTTCCCGTGAACTTCACAAATTCTTCCATGACTGTAAAGACGTATTGGGACGTATTGCTGAGAAACAAACGGCACTGCCTGATGAAGTTGGACGGGATGCAGGATCTGTGTCCGCTCTCCAAAGAAAACATGTTCAATTCCTTCAAGATTTACAAACGTTACAGTCCCAGGTCGAACAAGTCGAGGATGACTCCAGAAAATTACAAGCTGCCTACGCTGGAGACAAAGCCAAGGAAATTACTAATCGTGAGGCTGAGGTTGTTAATGCATGGATGAATTTACAAGGCTTGTGTGAAGCAAGAAAACAAAAACTAGGAGATACTGGAGATTTATTTAAGTTCTTCAATATGGTGCGTACTCTTATGTTATGGATGGACGATGTTATAATCCAAATGAACACCTCCGAGAAACCAAGAGACGTCAGTGGAGTTGAATTGTTAATGAATAATCATCAAAGTTTGAAAGCAGAAATTGACGCTCGAGAAGATAATTTCTCTGGTTGTTTCCGTCTGGGAAAAGAACTTTTGTCAAGGTGAGCAACATTTAAAATTTAGCTTGTATCAGATTTAATCATTCATAAAATTTTACCACAAATAAATATTTAATTGTGTTTTTTCTACTTTTTATTTTTTAGAAACCACTATGCATCCAATGAGGTGAGTGAATAATTTTTCAAAATTAGAATTACTTAGATAATGAAAAAAATTTTTTTTTGACCAACAACTAATTTATTTAATATTTGTCAATTATTTCATAGATCAAAGAAAGAGTTGTCGGCTTAACAAACCAGAGAAACGGAATGTTACATCGTTGGGAAGAACGATGGGAACACTTACAACTCAGTACGTACTTTCACTCGTTTCTTTAAATTTTAAGTTCATAAATATTTAATTTAATATAATTCTATTTTTTTCATACATGTATTTATTTTTGTGTTCAGTTCTTGAAGTGTACCAGTTTGCTCGCGATGCTGCCGTTGCAGAGGCGTGGCTAATTGCACAAGAACCTTACCTCCTAAGCTCAGACTTGGGCTACACAATTGATGAAGTGGAAAACTTGATTAAAAAGCATGAAGCTTTTGAAAAATCAGCCTCAGCTCAAGAAGAGCGATTGTAAGTTTTATTTATTTTTCTTGCATTCTATTTTTACTCTATTTTGAACTAATATGACCATGAACATATCTCGTCTAATAATGTTTTTTTTGTTGCAAATTACAGTACAGCTTTAGAACGTCTAACCACCGTAAGTTCCAAACATTTGTTCTATTTAAAGTGTTTTTTCTCTTCTTTTTCTGTTTTGTCATTCTGTCAGTGTTGTATTACACCTCCCTTCAAAAATTCTTTTACTATTGGCAATTTAGGCTGTGCATGACTACTTCATGACTATCATTCATTCTTTTTTCGTTGATTCGTCTCATTCAATTTATTTTATTTACTTGTTTTATTATGGGAAAAAATTTATTTGAAAAAAAAATCTTGGAAAATTTGTGAAAATTCAAATGGAATTGGTACATAGCTGGAAATAAGAGAGCAAGGAGAAATGGTAAATTTCTATCTCTATTGTCTTTTTTTCTCTCAGTCTTGTTCGAGTGACTACTAAAACCTACAATTTAAATTTATAGAACCATCAACTACAATTGATGATTGTTTTTTCCCTTTTTATTCTTCGCCTATTCTATAACCAAGCATTTAATTTGATGAGTACTAAAGTTAACATGGTAGGAGAAATATTTTGAATAACATACTTAATTGTGACTTTAACATGACCCCAAATGAATTTTTTACTAAAAGATGTACTCCTTTCAAGTTTACACTCAGGACTACCTAGATCGATCCATCAGATATGCATACACATAATACCACTATTTAGAGTATTTATTTATTGTATGATACCTATTACCTTCTGCAAAAAGGCTTTTGAACTTTTTTTCCTCTTTTTTTGTGTTGGTGTACTGTGATTTTTTTCATCTTATTTGATGTTGAGTGTTGAATATTTTGTATTCAAAAGTTGAGTGTCATTAACGTACTATAAATTCTTTTTTGTATGTTTCAAAAAGAGTTGAAATAATCGTGATATGAATTTAAATGATTTATAATTGCATGTTTTAAAAATAATCTTCAAATTTTTATTTTAATCTATTTTTTGAACTCATTGTGGGCTATATAGAATGTGTAATGTACAATTTTTAAAAAAAAATATTTTACAGTATGAGATTCGAGACCGTGAGAAGCGAATACGTGATGAAGAAGAGCGCCGTAGAGCTGAAGAATTGGCCAAAAAGTCTCCACCAAAATCTCCTGACAGACCAGACGGTGCGGAGCAGATTTCAGAACGAGAATCTGCTCCACAAGTTCCGCCTTCATCTGGTAAGTTTTGTTTTTCATTTGATAGAAGTACTTTTTCTATTTTATTGTAGGATTGTACATATAATAACCAGTGGACCAAAAAAAATCTTTTAGATTCATATGGTACACGCAAGAAGGAAATCTAAATATTAGACTATGTTTCTGTCTCTTTGTTTATATTTTTCCACTAAAGTGACAAATTTGATTGGATGACTTAAATTAAAAAAAGAGTAAAAATAAAACATTGTAGACAGAAATATGGTATAATAATAAGATTTTAAATATGACAACACTTCAAATAACGGAACGATTTACATTTTGCATGGAAGGAAATGGGAATTAGAATTGAAAAAAGGAAAGGGGGGTATTTAAGTTTTTTTTTTATAATTATTATTGTGTGTTGTGTAACTTTTTTTGCATGTCACTCACTCACTATTCACTAATTCTTTTTTATATTTTTTTCCAGTGGTTTCTTCAATTTTTGTTTTTACAATGTTTGTTCTTTATATTCACAATATTAGTACTTACTTTCATTTTAGTGCATGAAGAAATATGCAATATTTATTATTATTACGATTAATTTGAATTTCTGCAACGTGCAAAAATTGTAAGTTGTTGTGGTCTTGTTTGGTGGTATTATTTAATATGAATTATTTAATTATTTTTTTTGCGTAGCCACAATCTAATAGTTAAGATAACTATTTTTTTAAATGGTATTTTATGTAAATTTTTTTCGTTGCTAAAACTTTTTTTTGCATGCATGCTCTCTCTCTCTCTCTCTCTTCTCTTGTGGATGTGATCACTTGTAGCAAGTAGAGGACAATCAAAGTCTCAGAGTCAAAGTCCGGTACCGATGACGAAAGGTCAAACATTACCAGCCAAGGTGATGAAAAAACCAGGTACGAGCAAAGTAAAACCAAATCCAAAAGTACTGAATACATTACGTACGAGACAGTTAAAGGGACATGTGTGTGAGCAGCTCAAGTATAAGTATGGATCTTGGATATGTCGTTGTGGCTTCAAACCTAAATAGATTATCTAATATATTTCATATTACGAGTCCACATTTTATATTATGTAATTTTCAATGTACTCTTTGTGTTCAATGGTTGTGGCTATTATTTTATTTATTTATGAACTATTTCCACCCAGCTAGTTGTGTATACTACCCTCATTTTGAATAGAAATGACCGTGAAAAATTCTTGTCATTTTTTTTTTTTAATAATTTATTTTGGATGTGTATTGTCTGCAAAAAAGAAAGTCCCTAGAATTAACAAATATTTTTTTTTAATGAAGCCAAATATAATGAATTTTAATATTAGTGACACGTTTTAACCTAGGTACTGAATTGTGATTATATCCATACCGCTTATTTTTGTAGACACCTTTTTGTATGAAAATAAAATATGAACTTTGCTTGAATTTCTTAGGTTTTTGGTTTTTGGTGTTTGGGTTTTTTGTGACCATTTTAAGTTAATTGCCAAGAAAATTAAATATTGGTGCTGAAACTTTGTAGTACAAATATGATCTAATATATTTAATAGCTTTTACATAGCCTAACTTGTAGCTATTGATTTTAATGTAGTTTTATTTCGTATTAAAATAAAAATATATTGACAGTTTTTAATGAGTTTTTACATTGTACTTCAAAAGCTCACCTTTATAGACATTTTTTTCATTCCTGCTTCAATGGGATTTGGGTTAAAAAGTGTGCACGTGTATGATTGTTAATTTGTTGTGACTCACATGATGGATATATAAATAATTTAATATGAAGGATGAACATAATGAATTAAATCTAATTGTCTTGTGTGTGTTTGTGTAAAATATAATATGAATATGTTGTGTTGTGTCATTTGTGTGTTTTTTTGTGATGTGAAAATATGTATAAAATAATAATCCGGGTTTAACCTAATAACTTATCAGCGGATTCATCCTTTGAAGATTCAAAGAAGGGAAGAAGTCGGTCCAAATCACCAATATTTAGAAGTTTTAGATGGAAGAAGTCAAAAAGTTCGACACTTGAAGCAATCCCAGCTAGTGCATCTGATGATGAGTCTAATATTCAAAAAGTGAAAGGTATACTATCAATATAAAATAATGCCTGTATTTTGGCAAACGTATTTAGATAAATTACCTTTCCTCATTTATTCATCCATCTCATTTATAAATTAGCAAAAAAAAGCTTTTCCTATACAAAAATATAGCCAGCCTACTTGAGCGTACAAAAAAAAGATTTGCGAATTATCTAATTTTGATTACTATATAAAAAATTTAAAATAGAAAGCTTCAAATTTAGAAATCCTCGCACTTTTCAATTTACCATTGTACTTTTTAAAAACAATTTATCTAAATACTATTTTTTTAGTATTTTTTGATATCTTTATTAATGTAGTCTTTCCTCCTCCTTCTCTCTGAAGATGATCACAAAGAAGAAAGTATTAATTTAATTTTAGTTTATTTTGCACTTGGTACAAGGAGTAAAAAAATGGTTTGAAAATTTGGACCCTTTTTAGATTTCTCTCTCTCTCTCTCTTCTCCGATTCTTATATCTTGACAATGGTGAAGGTTTAAAAAAATATGCACATTATTCACTACTCCCTACTCTACTCTAAATACAATTATGACGAAGGATTTTGTCATCATGACGATGATAATGGTGGTGGTGGGGTTGGAAGAATAGTCTTATTCTAATCACATTAATTGGTAACAAAATATTTTGATTTGATGTATTTAATTAATTGCCATTTTAAATATATATACATATTATGTATGTATTAAGCAGTAGTTAAATAATCAAATTTTGCTGAAATTATTTGTGAGATGGGCTTTTACACACTGCTTTATTTTTACTGCTGATACATATAATGTATACATATTATTGTGGTAAATTTTTGTGGGCATGCATGACTAGCTTTGCTTTGATAAAATATTTATGTCTAACACTGCATGAATTTATTTACTTATTTATTGGGGAATTGTTGTCTACAAAAAATGAACTTTTTATAGGTGAAATTGTGTCAATTTTGAGCTTCCAGGATAGAAAAAATTAAAGGGATAGATTTAATTTTTTTTAAACTTACTTTTCCTAATTAGAACGCCCAGGACCAAGTGATGATGAAGTTCTTGAAGCCCTCCTCCTTAGGAAACATGAATGGGAGTCAACAACAAAGAAAGCCTCTAACAGGTTAGTCATAATGAAAACTATTCAGTCACATTAGGCTTGTCAATGTATAGATTTTCATTGAGTGTGTGTGTGTTTTTTTCAGATCATGGGATAAAGTGTACGTCGTGCTCCGAGGAGGCTCCTTGTTATTCTATAAAGATCAGAAGAATTTCAAGCTCCAACCAGAAGCCTACTTTAGAGGAGAATACCCTGTAGAACTTACAGCGAGTTCTGGTAACTACTGTACATGAAATATATTGCTTATCACAACTTTTCAATTCATATTTAAAGGATGACAAAACATGCTCTTGTGCCCTGGTGTTAACATGGATGTTTTATCGTTTTAAAAAATTTTTTAGCTGAAGTTGCCGCTGATTATACGAAAAAGAAACATGTTTTCCGACTCAAGTAAGTTCATTGTGTGATTTTTATGTATTAGAATTTTAATCTGATCAAAAAAAGAAAAGTATGAGTTTAACAATACATTTATGAATAATGTCTCTTTTTTTGTTGTAGATTGTCGAGTGGAGGAGAGTATCTATTCCAAACAAAGGATGATGAAGAGATGAGCCAATGGGTGAGTGGTCTCCAAGAAGTGAGTCAGAGTGAAGCCGCTGGTCCAAGCCGAGCCCGTAAGTACTCTTTTATTGCAAATATATTGATTACGAAATAAGTACGTCATACATGGTCTGTCTTATCTTTACTTTACTTTTCTTTAACATCTCTATTTTTATACATTTACAGAAACTCTCCCCGCTTCCTCCGGTGAGAAGAAAGATGAACCGAAGAAGCGTGGATTTTTCACAATGAAAAAGAAATAAGAAAACAGATTTGCAAGAGAGAGAGAGAATGAAGTTTTAAAAGAAAAATAAGAGAGAAAAAAGAAACATGATTGATAAATTTAAAATTTATACAGCTTTCATCTTGTACGTAGATTCTTACAATTACAATTTGTAGACAAACCAAAATGTGCATAACAACCATTGTTACTATAAAAAAATAAGCTATGTATTTAGTACATAATATATATAACTTTAATCTTGCTGTCACAATGGAATTTACAACCACCACAGCAAGAACAAGAATATGTAGTATACATTACATATAAATATATATATATAAATTTAACCTTCTTTACACAATTACATAAACACAGACCACCTCAAAATATTTAAATGGAGACAGGGAAAGAATGGAAAAATTGGACATTAGATTTGACACACCAATTTTTTTTGGAGAGGACACTCTACATAATATGTACAATTGGTTAAACATTTCCAGACAGATGGTAATAAAAATTATTACTGTAATTGTCCGTAGAAAATACGTATAAGTTTACTATATTAAAAAAAACATACCCAACAGGCGTTCGGACTTTGGAAGCTGTACTAGTTAGTAGCTTAATAATGATACAAATATATATCTATCTAAATATTATTACATATACCCTCAATTTATTTTAGCAACTCTGATCGAAATGATTTTATTTAGATGAAGAAATGGTGTCAGAAAAAAATAGATTGAAAAAAAATGATTGCCGTTTTTGTTTTTTTTTCTTATTGTATTATTAGAGAGATAAAACAAATGAACGGTAGATACGTTCGTTCATTCAAAAACCTTGTAAAAAACCTGCGCGCGCAGAAATTTACATTGCGATTCTATGAACGAACGTATCGTCCGTTCATTTGTTTTACCTCTGTATTATTATCTATCTATGAAATAAGATATAAAAAAACTGCATAAAATATATATAAATAGTTGTATAATGATGAGGATAGCATTTACTACATTTTATGTCCGTTATAATGTTATTATCTAGTGCAAAAGCTAAAGCTAAAAAAATAAATTGTAATGTAATTAAAGTGTAATACTTAATTGATTGACGATAACTTCTCGAAAGCTACTATATTATATTATATAATATAAATAATAATAAAAATTCTATTCGAAATATTACTACGCTGAACATATATAGTGATAATGAATATATATATATGTAATTTTTCTTAGGATACTTTTTAGAAAAAAACCTAATTTTAAATGACACTGTTTTCATACACTATAAAAAGAAACAATTCAACCATTTTAAAATAAAGGGAAAAAACCTTACTACATAATACAGTTTAGCAGTAAATATAATTGCCATTTATGTAAAAGGAAAACTCAACTATTAAAAAAAATGTACAACAACATGGAAGTAAAGTGAACATGTACCTTTCTTCAAAAAAAGAACCTCTGTAGACAACAAATACAAGACAAAGAAACCCAAATCTCTGCCAGAATTTTTTTTTCTTCTCAAAAGAAATATGAAAAAAAAATCAACTCTACTTTACATTTTAAAAAAACTTATTGTAAACATTTATAAAAGTATTTTGTTCATTATTTTACCATGTACAATTTTAACCACTACAAATTTAGTTGTTTTTTTCTGTTGGCGGAAATACTTGATCACCTTACTGGAGAATCAAAAAAACAATTGAGAGAGTAATACCGGAAAAGGAAAACTATAGAAGAGAGAGAGGAAATCATAAACTACATAAAATAAATATTATAATATATATTAAATAAGATATAAAAATAATATATAAAAGGGAAAAGATGTATAAAATACTTGAAATGAAAAAAAAACACCTCAACTGCTAAATCTAACTGCCACAGCAAGAGTCAAACTTACAATATTAAGATTTTAATGAACCAGAATTTATGTACTCTATACTCTAGTAGGTAAATCGTTTTTCAGGAATGGGGGGCGGGGATAAAATTTGGGTATTGTAAAAAATATCTGTGTATATATATAAAGTAGAGAGAACTGTTGAGACATGAAACACAAAAAATTTTGGGTGAAAAAAAAACTAACACAAAAGAAAATTCTGTCTACATCTACAAGGTATGGAAGATTATAATATTGAGAGACAAAAGGATCAGATTTTCATGATTTTATTTAGAGAGTTGATGGGTGAATGGAGAAAATGAAGTGATTGTTTAAAAAAATTGATGAAGATGATATCTTTTTTTTCTGTAAAATCTGTATCCATGAAAAAAAGCAAGTTGAATGAATGACAAAAGAATTTTTAAAAAATGTGTATTGTCAGTCTTATACTCTATATATTGCTATACTATAACACTACCTACATATATATATATATATACTGCAACTACTCTAAGTTTTAATGATAAATATTAGTTAAAAATACACTTTTAAAAAACATACATATTATTATTATACCAAAACAGCTGCACAACGTCAAAAATGTAATCGTAAAAATTAAATAGCAAAGTAGATAATTATATAATAAAAGAACAGAGAAGAAAAAAAAATGACACAAGAAAATGAAAATTATAAATTAATGACAGCGTTTTGCATTTATCCATGAATGAATCACTGCCCTCTCCCCCGCCCCTCTCTCTCTCTTTCCTCCCCAAAATTTATCAAGGGAGTAGGATATTTTAATTACATTAATGATTATTTTAAAACATTTTTTTTGTCTCTTTTCAACTGTTAAAAGTAAAATAGAAGAATCATTGGGGTCATCTTTGTCATTTTTGAGGGTCAATTCAAACTCACGATGAGTTGAGTGGCAATGAAATAATTAACAAGTTTATGGAGCATAAATTTATTGAAAAAAGAATATTAGGGATAATAATTAAATAGAATTTTTTAAAAACTGAACTTTTTAAAAATCAGTTTTCTTTTCCTAGCTCTTTTTTCATAGTTAGTTTTAAAATTTTTTATCTAAATAACTTGAATCTTCAAATAAGGTTGCGAATAAGGTTGAAACAGTTTGAAACAAAAAAAAATTGAATGAAAGTTTGGAATGTTTTTTTAGGAGAAGGATGCAGATTGAAGAACGATTTTTTGATGGGGTATGAGAAAGAGAAAGTTTATATAGATTTTAAATTTTTAATAATTAAAAAAAAAATTTGAAAGACTTTGGTGGAAGTGGAACATTGTTGATGAAGTTACCTTTTTTTAAAAAAAAAATCTACATTTTAATTACCTAATTAAAATTAGTTTTGTCCATTTTAATTTTAGAAATTGACTAATTAAATAATAAAAATTGATTTTTGATAGTCTTAACCAAAACAGAAACCACTACTTGTCATGCATTACAATTATTATTAACTATTAATTTAAAAAAAAAATACTACCTACCTATAGCTAACTATACTTGTAGAAGATGAAGCACTCTACTAAAAAAAGAAGCAAAAAAGCTAAAATAATAGCTTGAAAAAAATAACTAATAGCAAAAAAAAACATTAAACACTGTTCTAGTGCTATTAACTGCTATTTGCAAGAAATATGAAATGTACATGTGAATGTAGCGCAACTATTAATATATTTACAAGTAAATAATATGTAATTATTGTTAATATTTGAATATATTTAAGTTTTTATGATTCTTTTAATTGTTTTCTTTTTGATTACCAAGAGAGAGAAAAGTTTGGGAAATATGGGACTCTATCATTTTAATTTTAATTAATTTTAATTGACTAAGATAAAAAAATGGTGTGTAATCTATCTATCTACCTAACTACTAATTAAACTGTAAGCTTTTATGTGGAATTAAGAATTTGTGACCAAGATGGGATTTAAAAAAAACAATATTATAGAATTTAATATAATAATTGCTTGAGCTTTTATCCCAACACCTGTCCTATATTGCTGTCTCTGTCTTTGTAGAAAATTAATAAAAAAATGAGTTTTTTGACGAAATTTTTTGGGGGAGGGGAACTTTGATACAAGAATCTTTAAGAAAAGGAAAGAAAAAAAACATTTTTTTGAAGGAATTGAGAGAAATTTTCTCTCCTTCTGTTGACTGACAAGAAAAGAAAAATTGAGAATGACAGTTTGAGACATTAAATTTTTTGAATATCTCATTTAAAATTAGCTAAACATGCATTGGCATCTTAAATATTATGTAAAAAAATTTCCATTATTTATATTTAAAAGGAAAAAAAACATGACGTGACTTGAAGGGAAAAAATCCATAAATCATACTCTAATTGCACTTGTACTACTCTAGATACTCTCTATTTTAACATTAAAAATTAATTAATAGTTAAAACTAAAACTACTGTTTTAAAAAAAGAGAAACTTGTGTAATTAAACTTAGTGAAAGAAATAATTTTCGTATTTCATAATTTTCAACGAGACAACAACAAAAAAAACACTTTGCAAAAAAATAATTTAAGTAAAAATAACGTAGAATTTAAAACAAAAACCTTGTATGCTTTCTTAATCTTTTTAGTTTGCAGTTTAAAAAAATGAGTGAGCCAAGATAAAATTTAAGAGAAAAAGAAAGAAAGAATTAATTAAAATTGAAACAAAAAAAAGCTCTTTTAAAAAAATAATGCTCTATAGACTCTGTGACTAAAAAAAACTTATTTAAAAAAAATGACTATTAAAAAAATATATGGGTATAAATGAAATGCTGCTGCGTACGTATGTGTTAACCAATATTAATGAAGAATAATAATTATAAAACTATATCCTATAAGTACATGAAACTATTAATATTATAGCTGAACTGCTTTGATTGATCTTTGGTTTTTAAAAATAAAATAAAAAAAATGGTCAAATTCAGTTTGAAGGGCAAAAAAATGGAATTTCATTGATCAATTTATTTATTTTGTCATCCAAATCCAACAAAATACTTTTTGGCTCATTTATGTTCATGAAATGAATTAATTCTCATGAAATGGGGTTTTTTAAAGTTAAATTTTTATTTTTAAACAAAAGGGAAAATAGAATTAGTCTCATTTCTTAAATTATAAATAAAACCAAAGGGAAAAATAGTCCCTCCCCTCCCTTACAATAATAAACTTTTGTATTTGCATTATTTTAGACTGTAGGAGAAATAGAGAGAGAGGGAGATCTATTTTAAAGAATGCTAATTTTAATTTTTGAGGGGGGAAAAGTGAAAAAAGAAAAATTATTTTTGGTCATTCTAAATTTGTCCGTCTTTTTCTGGTCTTAAACGAGTACAGAGTGAGCAGTGTCGTGTGTTAAGCATTTACTGCTCACACTGTGTGTACGGGCTCTTGCCTCCTGGCATTTTTAGTTTATTCTTTTTGGTGGTTCCTCTTTTAACTGTTCTGTTGAGCAGAAGCCACAAGGCAAGGAAAAATTTGAGGAGAAGGTTCTAAATAAGAAATAGTCAAAAATATCCAGACTAAATATAAAGCATTTGAGAGCAAAATTAGAAAAAAAAGTGAACCTCCTCCTCCTCTCTCCTATTCTTAATCCAGTCAATGTTACTAAAATACATTTTTCTTGATAAAATTAAACCTTTTCTCTATTTTGTCCTTCCATAAACTCAAAATAGTCATAGTCTCAACAACATAAATAGTCAAACCATTAAAAATACCATCTTGACTTTTTCCCTTTCAAGAGACTTTCCAAATAAATAATTCATTTGAACCATTTTTCTCAATTTTATTTTTGACGTACAAAGTATCCAGCCTATGTACAAGCTGCATAGAATAGCATAGCTGAATACAATGTAAATTTTTTTTGTGGCCATAAATACATATTTTAACTAGGTAGGTAATTAAAGACTTGGTAAGAAGTGTCAAAAATAAGTTGGAAAAATCAAAATCGATTTTATGGAGGATGGAGGAGGAGAATTGAGAGGGACGTAAATGTACTCTGACGCAGATTGAAGCATCTAATTAATAATTTAAATCTGTCGGTTTTCATTGGATGAGCAGGAGGACATGTGTACTGTTGAAAATCTAGTCATTTGGCATTTGACGAGGGATTAGTCTTGAAACGCGAATTGTTGGATTTATATTTTTAAAAAATCAATGAGACCTAAACTATCATTAAATTAAATTATTTAAATGAGCAATTAAATCAAGTCATGAGAACTTAAATAGGGAGTAGAAAAGGTAAAGGAGAGTATTTTTAAAATGACAAAATATTTCATTGTACTTTTTTTCTATTTTTTGAAATCCTTAACAATATAACAAATCTCATTCAAGAGATTCTTTATAATGAGATTTTATTTTGGTCTTATATAATTACGTAATAAAGAAATCAGAGACAAGAAGAGAAGAAAAAAAAACTTTTACTGGTTCTTTTTTTTTTGCTTATCTTGTACTCCCTCATTAATTTCCCTTTGCCTCAAATTAGAAGTGAGAGGTCTCATCCACATAGAGAAAGTTCCCTCCTCCATTAATTCTGGTTAATTCTGATTAGAGCTAGGCTAATTTATAGCCGGAAATAGTCGAGAATCCAATCTTCTTGCTCTTCTTTCTTACTAAAACTCTTAAAACCTTTTTTTTCTATTTATTTGCACAGATTCAGACTTCAGTACTCGTAACTGGAGTCTGGAATGACATGAAATTTGCAACAAAAAAAAGAACCAAAATTTGCAAAATATTTTTGCAGTCCATAAACCCATAAAAAAGTATTTTTCTAAGTAAAATGTAATTTATCTAATATTGTAGTCATCACAAGAACGATAATTAATTTCAATTAACATCAAAAAAATATTTTTATTGACCTCTCAACCTCAATCTCATTCATGTCCAATATGACATTACGAGTCTGTATGAGTATCAATAGAGCCCGTGTGAAATTGATAAGTTTCAACATTTGGCTGGAGGTTAAATAATTGCAAAAAAATAATAACTTTCAATTCTTCATAATAACCAACTTGTGTAAATACAGTGTACGAAAAGACCAGAGAGAGAGAAAACGGCAATGAGCCATGAGAACTGTCTGTCATTTTTCAAGAGGAAAGAAAGAGACTTGCCGTCAAAATAAAAATCTTCATCTTCATCATCATAAACCATATCGATTATCATATAAGAATAAAATTTTCTATCTGAAGCTTCATTAGCCACAATTTTTCTTGGTACTTTCTCAACAAGAAGAAGAAGAGAAAAAAAAACTGTGCCAAAAAAAAGTCGACACTGAAAAATCCTTATAGGGATTTTTCCCCTTGAAATGTGATAACAAGAAAAAAACATAAGGGCTGATAAAATACATTCCACATTCTGATATTCCATATCAGACCATATCCAATACTCCAACCAACATTCATTCTATCCCCAAAGGAGATAAGGCAAGTCGGGGTTTATAGTACGGGTGAGTATAATCATAATCCGTCTTTTTTTCTTCCTTGTTTGGGGAAAGGCGGTAGAGTGATGGATGGACTCCTTTTTTTCTCAGAGTTTAATGATGTCGTTCAAGTTCTTTGGTTTTTTCTTCCCCCCTCCCCCAGTTTTTTTTCCCAAAAAAGAGGGAGGGGTCTCAAAATTTTCAAAGAAAAAAACGGCCTTCCACTTGATGTAATTACAATTTTGAGCTCAACTTTCTCCGCCGTAGCTTAGGTAAAGTACAAAAGAGAGAGAGAGAGAGAGGGATTGTATAGAAAACAAATGGAATGTTAAATCGCTTATTTTCTCCTTGTTCCTGTCTTGTTGGTCCTAAGAGTTTAGTCAGTGATTTGCTCATTTTCCAATTAGTCTCGTGAGTCATGAGTCTCTGGACTGTCTCTTGCACTCTACAAAAAAAACGACAGTCTATAATTGAAGTCTGAGCTACAGATACTCACTGTAGATGTCTAGTGTAGTGTACTCGTCCTATTGAAGGAGGGACGTGGATGGGAATGCCATGGCCAAAAGACAAGGAATCTCACACTAATTTCAACACGAAAAAAGGTTGAGCCAAAACAACAACATTTTCATTCTAATGGCTTTTCTCCCTTCTCTTTTACTTTCTCACGTTTTAAAAGTACACACACAACCTTTCTCTCTTTTTTTCGCAGACTCATTTTGCCTTGTCTATACATTTAATTAATGTTTTTGTTCTTTTTTTTTAGTAAATCTAGTAATAACTTTAGTAATCTTCCTTGTCTCTTTTTTGTAATAAAAAACAAGTCAGAATGAAAGTTACGAGTGACAAGAATGAGAATTTTTTCCTTTTTGAAATATTTATTTTAACGATTTTTCCAAAAAGTACAACAATCTTGACTAATCTCCAATTTCCCTTGCAAGTCAAGTCTTGACTCCAGGAAGAGTTGACATTGTTCAAAATTTTGTAAATTACAAGAATTTAATTCAAATATTTGAATTTTTGGCAACTCCACGAGACACTCAATCCAGTCCAGGTCAACTTGATAAGGTGAGTCCGCATTGCCGTACAGGAAGAAAAGTGTGAGATTTTGGAGGGCTTTGAGTTGTTGGCAAAATAATTTAATTTGATTGGATTCAAGGATATCTAGACGAATAATAAAAGTTTTCAAGGTGACTGGTAAAAACTGAAAATTGAAAATGGTTCCGGGTCTCATCCGACTCCTTTCAGGTTCACTCGAAATTGACAAACTGAGGGAGAGATGTGCCAAATTTGTGCAATTTTTGTAGACTTGACAATCATGTTGAACCACATGGGGAACATTTCGCAAATTATGATCATCGTCACTAAAAATGAGTTTATGAGAAATTCTTACAGTTTTCAAAGTGTCTTTACAGCGTTCAATACAATCCAAGACAGATTCATATTGATTAATAATTTGATGAGGATTACTGTAACAATTAAGAACTTGTAATTCTTTTTGACTTTTTAAAATTTCATTGAAACCCGCACAACCCATATTACAGGTAAATTCACTTAATTGAAGAGTCTCAATTTCATCCATTTGACTCACATTCCCCAATGGATTGAGTGACATCATTGTCCTTTCAACAAGAAATATTTTTAGTGAGGGGCCATTCTTGGTCAGAAATTTGGTCAGGATTTTTGAGTCAAGAGGTGAGTCGGAATTGAAGGAATTCATGGCACTGACGAGAGAGCTACTACGAGTATGTTTGGGTTCAAAACAAATTGTTTTGAGGACTGGAGTGTTCACTTGAAGGGTCAAGTAGTGGAGAATGTGAGTTTCGTCTATTGAGAGACATCCCATTCCATTAAATGTCAAGCGAAGTAGTTTAGGTAAATTTATACAATTCATTGTGCTAGCTGGATTGTACCCACTCAAAACAATATTGGAGAAAATGAGACAACAAAGATTGTGACATTGAGAGAGAAGAGTCAAAATATTTTTGAAAAGGGTCAACCCCATAAATTCTATAGTCAAAATTGAATTTTTAGTCCATTTTAAATTTTGTCTTGGTACTTCTTTCATTACATCTTCAATAATTAGGAGTCTCAGGTCTTGCCATAAAAATGTTTTGAAATTTTCCATTGTCAAGTAACAAGTCGGGATCTCTGGTTGGAGTCCAAGGGCAAGTGACCGCAGTGCAGGTGGAGGTAAGTCGTCCATTTTAATATTTGATAAAATGAAGAGTAAATTTAATATGGAATTTAAATTGAATTCTACAGATAATTTAAATGAATGACATGATTTTTCTTGTCAAATTTAATTTTCTTATAAGTATACAAATAGTCCAGCTCAAGGTCAATCCATGGCCGCATGACCATGACTGTGACTGTGGCTGTGTGGCTGTCGTTACTTTTTATTGAAAAAGTAACAAAAATAGATACCCCATTGTTTTTTTTATTTGTTTGTATCTTCCCCACTAACAAGAAATGGGGAGAGAAAACTGGTGGAAACAGGGAGACAGTTTAATTAATTAGACTTGAAAAGGTTTTTTTGACCTTTACCTTCAAAGAAAACAACCTGAAGTTTATTACACTTTGTGTGGGCAAAAAAAAAAGAAGAATTCCATCAAAAAAATATGAAAAGGTTATACAAGTGATAGGCAAAAGGCCAAGTTAATGAAGAAAGGCAATTTTCATGGAGAATTAAATTGAATGAGAAGATTTCTTTTTTTCTCTCTTGTACAATGTACATAAAATTTAAGACTTTCTCTCTTCATGACTCTTCAATTGTTAGAGAAAGTATAAATTCCAATTAACTGCACGCAAAAGTCTATCTCCCCCTTCCTTCAATTTCTCTCTGTCTCATCAAAGTGATAGGGATGACCTTTTAAATATCCAGAAAAAAATAGTTGCCACTTATGCACGACCAATGTCAGTGTCTGGACTGGACTGGACTGGAGGAGAAGTGGCTGGATGAAAATGATTTTTGACATTGTGTGGCATGTTGAACCATCATCATGGACAAGATTTTCAAGATAAATGTTTTATCTTGAAAATTTCATCCCATAAATTCTAATTGGTTTTTTTTTCATCAGAACATAAGTTTTCCCCTTTTAAAAAAATAATTTATTTTACATTCACGGACCCATTTACATAAAATCAGTCCCCACTCCCCAGTTTTACCTGTGACCATGGCCATACCATGTGACCAGTAAAAAAAGGGATAGAATGTGTACAATGTACAAGATTGAACCTCAAGTTAAATTTCTTTTTGTTAGAGAAGAGAAAGCTGTGGTTTTTGGGGGATATGGGAAAAGACCACAAGAAGAGGAGGAGGAGAAAGGGGGGGTTGGATATGCCTTATAAATTAAGAGATGAGGTACAATGTAATGACCAAGAATAAAAATGTCATGGGGAATGGGAGTTTAAATTAAAGTCGTGGGAGTTATTACACATATAAATTTTCACGTTTGGACAGGAAATCCAGTCATCTGATTACACTTTCTCTCTCCTCTTTCTCCCATACCTTCATCAAGATTAAGAGACCAAAGCCCATTATTTGTGACTCACACAGTCTCCCAGTCACCCACTACAAGACATGGGGGCCACCCACTAAATATTTTTGAGAAAAAAAATGTATAATCATAAAATACCAAAAAAAAAATTTTTCAACTAAATTTCTCGACTTTCTCCAGATGAAAATGAAAATAAAAATAATTTCTTTCCCACAACTTTCTCTTTTTTTCTCTTGTCTCTTTTTTTCTTGTCCTTCATTTTTAAATTTAAAAAACCACTACAAATTAAAATAAAAATATTAACCGACTTTCTCTCTGTCTCTGCACTATTAAATAAAATAAAAATAATGAAATTTAAAAAAAACTTAATACATTTCAGCGTGGGAGAATTATTCAATGGGATTCGGGATTCAAATGAGAAATTCAAATTTGTCTTTGAATTACATGAAGAAACCCAAAAGGTGAAAGTTTGCCATTGCATAAAACAAGAAAGGAAAGAAGACACTACCTGGTAAGTGAAAGAGAGAGAGAGAGTAATTAGAATAATTAGGATCAGATTGAGACTTGTCAGTAACCTATTTTAAACGTATATGAAACTTGCTGTCATTCCCCTTCTCTCAACTTTCTCTCCCCCTTTTCTTTGGGCACAAAACTCTTGCTTGTGCCTCTAACATGGAATGTCTTAGTAAAAGTAGTGTACCTTATGTGTGTACAAGTTGTTGTCATAAGTAGAGGGAAGATTTTCTCTCGGGAAATCACGCCCCATGTCACATTATCTTAAATAATTATATTGTGGTGGAGATGACTCTTTAGTTAATTTATTTATTACATAAATTATATTTACTCAACGTCATCTCCTCCTATTTCCTCTTCCCCCCCCCTTTGCTTTCTCTCTATTCAACTTGCACTTTTTTTTTAACTTTCCAGGCTTGTCATCTACAAGTGAAAGTGTAAGGAGAGTTAAGACTTGTAGGGAAGGAGAAAGAACAAGTTTCATCACATACCAGAGGAAGAGAAAGTCTAGTTTGAGGCGAGGGGGGAAGATGGAGATGAAGTTTAGGGAGGGTTTTTGAGTTGAAGAGAAAGGAGAAAGGGGAGTGAATTTCATGTGGATTTTATAAAGAGAAAATTCCCTGTGTGTACACGAGAGGAAAGAGAGAGAGAGAAAAAAAAAGTTTCTCTACAGAGAGCGAGAGGAGGAACATTATATACACAAGCTTCCACTTTGTACCCACACGTATAGAGAGAGATTACATTTCTATATAAAAATGGAGCGATATATCTCCAGGTGGAATAGACATGCCCGGGTTTTAGGGCTTGGCAGGATTCTACAACGTAAGAGAGTGTATATCTAGCTCTGGGTCCTGTGATGCAATGTAATGGCACTGGAATTCATTGAGCTTCCCGTCTCTCTCTTTCTTTCTCTCTAGCTGGTACAGTCAACAGTAAAACAGTTTTCTACAGTTCATTCCATTCTTTCAGCTCCCCAAAATCTCTTTCTGCTTCAATGTCCTGGTATTTCAATACTGAGCCCACAAATTTGGTGGAGAAAGTTTCTCTACCAAATTCCCAACTACAAAAAATGGTCTCAATAATATTCTTTTTTTTCTTTTTTTTAAATGGAGAAAGTCTTAATAATTTTAATTATAAAATAAAATTTTATAGCCACTAATAAAAAAGTAGACTTTGTAAGAAATGCACACACTGTACATTGTGCACAGTGTACGCTTTTACCCTGACTGTCACTGTGGAATGGTTAGGACTATGAAAAGCTTTCCCTCGTTGATTCCATCCACTGCTCGTGAATCCCAGTGCGTCGTTCTCTCAGCTCCTTGAATCCATCGCCCATGTGATACACATGAGCCAAGACCAGATGCAATTTCTGCCTCCAGCTTCCAACTTCCCTTTAGAGAGAGAGAGAGAAGCTTTCTCTTTTTCTCATGTTATATCATGCTATACTTATGTATCTCTCTCTCTATCCCTTCAGCCTATTTCTATATCATTATATGCATGTCTATACAGATATATATATATATATATATTCTGTACAAAATTCTGTACAGGGTTTTATATGTACAATGTATAGCAATAGGAGGGTAAAGACTCAATTTTCCTTGGGATGAGGAGCAGAGAGAAAAGAAGAGAGAGAGAGGGGGATATAAATTGGAGACATGCAACTACAACTGCACATTTTATATTGTCATCATTCAGCCTCAGCTTCTCTAAGGTTTTTTTTACATATACATAACCATTATATTATACAAAGTCCCCCCTCTTTCTCTCTTTTTTTATATAGAAAGAATTTTCTCTTCTCTCTCTCTCTCTCTCTCTCTCTCTCTGTGGAGCACAAACTCCAACTCAGCTCTTTTCTCTCCTCTTCGCTCTCTCTCTCTCTTGCAATTCTCCAAGAGTTGGTGGTGCTGGTACTGTTGGCAGTGTAAAAAGAGAGCTTTAACCTCTCTCGTCTCTCTTCCCAACCTCCCAATTGAGGCTGAGTCGTCGCCAACGTGGGAGTCACCACCACTCGCTACTTTTCTCTTTTTCGTCTTGATCCAACTTTTACTTTTTACCATCTCTCTCTCTTTTTTATATAAAGGCTCTGGAAATACACACAAACACATAAAGAGAGAGAGAGAGAGCCAAGCAGTGAAAGTGAAAAGAGACACGAACAAAATTCCAAAGGGTTTGAAAAGAAGAAGAAGAAAAAATTCCAACATTTTTTTTATTATTATTATACTCCCCATCTCTCCCTCTCTCTCACTCTCTTATTAAAAACTCACACAAAAAAACAAGAGACGAGAGCCACTTTCTTACTTTGTCAAGCACTAGCAGAGCAGAGCCGCATTGACCACAAGACGGAAAAAAGGGATAAAGAGATTTCTTTAAGACAGAGAGGGAGAAAAAAGAAGAGAAAGTGAAAGTTTTGAGGGGGAAAAGAAAGTTTGAAAAAAAAGAATAGCCCAAAACTTTATTTTCTAAAGAAAAAAAAAGTGCATAATTTTTTCAAGTGACTCTATGACTATATGACAGTGTGGGGGCTGGACTTTCTCTCTTATACAATTTTCTTTTCTCTCTTTCTTCCTTTCTTGAGTGGAGATGTCAAGGAAATTTACATGACAATCTCAATGTGCAATTTTTTTTCTTCACTGAATCAAGAGTGCAAAGTGTGAGAGAATAGAAAATCAAGTAACAAATAAAAAGCCCTTTTTCCACAGTGCTCTTTAGTCTAGTGTCAAGTGCGTGTCTATTTTTCTCAATAGAAAATTGTAGGACCCCTAAAAATAAATGTGAGCAAAATAATTTTCTTTAATATCTATTTTTTTTCTCTTTACAGATAAAATATTACATTCATTTTTTCTGTCACATTCTTTTGAGTGATTGGTTAAAAAAAATTTGAAATAAAAGAAAGAAGAGAAAGGGATCTCCAAGACACAAAATAATAGAAAAAAGAGAGAAAAACACAAAAAAAGTACAAACAGAATACAGTAGACCGTAAACTGTAGACCAGGCTATCTTCCCTCTGGCTCTCTGTAGATTCCATTAAAATGGATGAAAGGAAGAGAAGAGAAAAAAAGTCGGCACAAAATTAATTTTGAGCCCCCTTTTCTTCCCCCATTTACATGTGAGACAAGCTCAAAAAGAAAGAAAGAAAAGAGAGCAAATTATAAGACTGAGAAATTTTACAGAAATAAAAAAAACCAGGAGGGGGGATTGGGGAGTTGGAGAAAGAGGTTAGAAGATGACAGAAAAAAAGGGAGGGCAAAAAAAAGAACTTGACAAGTCAAGTGCATATTACATTACACCAAGGTAAAAAAATAGACATGGTACAAAGTCCAACATAATATATAGAACCAGAGTTGAGAGTTGAGTCCTAAAGGATTTTTGTACTGTACTGTACAAAATAGAACCGAACAGAGAAAGGGGTCTTCACTTAACTTGTTTTTCGCAATGTCTTCACCCCAAAAATGCTGACGCAATTCTTTTCTGTCTCCATCTCCAACTCCCATAATATTTTTGAATTTGAACCAAGACAAAAAAAACAAAGTTCTATTTATATCCCCTACCCGTATCTGTATTTTTATCATTTTTGAATGAATATTCAAAAAATTCAGACAAAAGAATTATTCTTGGTTTCTTGGTACTGCCAGCCATATCACAAGAAAGACACACAAGAAAAAGGGCAGGTGAGGGGTAAAGAAGAGAGTGAAGATGAGAGATTGAAGGGGAATTTGAGCTGTCGTAGACAGAGAGAAAGAGTGATAGAGGCGCAAAAGGTATCAAGTCAATAAAAGAATACTTTTTTTTATCATTTTGAGGAGTAGAACGACAGCAAAAAAACAGAAAGTGTGTGTGTCCTAATCTTCTTATTCTCTGTCTCTCTCTCTTTCTCCAACACGACGTTTTGTGGACTGTAGTCTGTAGGTATATTTTATATTTGTAGTCAGGAATACCTTTTGATCCCTTCTCATTATTCAGAAGGGAAAGTTTTTTGGACGGCTCAAGGAATATGAGAATATAGAATAACAAACTAATCCTATTTCCCTTATTCTCTTACATAATAGTCAAACTGTGAGGTATCTGTACCATCACCAAAGGTACAAGAAAAAGAGAGGGAAAAACAAGAACAAACACCTTTCTCTCTTGTTAATCCTACAGCCCTTCCTTGATCCTCCCAAAGAAAGAGAGACAAGATTGATAAACAAGGCTGTGTTTTTTTACTCTTGTTTAGTCAATCGTAATTTTTTATATAATATTATACACATATAATATTAATTTAATACTCATGGTAAATATTGAGACCTCCATATCTTCAACCATGTTACACAGAGTATATTTTGTACCTTTTTCTTTTTACGTGTTATGGGGAAGGAAGACACACATTTGTTCCCCCCTTGTTTGTATTCACAGCATGCAGTCGTCTATATAAATTTATATCTCTAGTCTGAAGGAATATGAAAAAGAGAGGCAAAAAAATGACAGAAATGACAATGGTAGAGGAGGGGGGAGTTTGAAGGCAAATAAATGCTTCGGGTTCTCTCTCTCTCTCGATCAATAATATTCTCTCTCTTTGGCAAATACACCGAGAAAACTTTATAGGGACTTTTTGTGTGTACGGAGCTGAGGGAGAGAGAGTGAGAGTGCTATGCGCTGATTCAGTGAATTGTAATTACAGAAAAGTAGAGCCAAAAAATTCTTCTCTTATTTTGATTTCTTTTTTTTGAAAAGAAGACGGGGGAATGGAGGGTGTGGAGGAGGAGAAAGTGTAAAACTTTTTTTTTTGGGTGAAGCAACATGTTCATAAGTTACTGTATAATTATTCCATAATTATAATTCAGGAGGTATTAATTAAATTTTTTTTCTCACAACTTTAAATAACTTTTTTTTCTGAAGAAAAAGGAAAGGAGAAGAAAAATTATCATAATGATAATTAAATTAAATGGAATAAGTATAAAATTTCAATTAATTAAAAAAAATTTAATTTCCTCAATAAATCATTACAAGGCTAAGAGGAATAATTTTTAAGTAGTCTAAATGTAATGTATGTGGTTAAAGACTGGCAGGTGGTGGTGGTAGAAAATGAAAATCATGGTGTGGGGTTGAAAAACCGACGAGAGGCCATTTCACTCAATTAGCAGGTTAGTGGTTCTATTTTTGAGGACCGTCAATTTAAAAAAAGAGATGGAATAATAACATTTGTATGTACAAGTGTAGCTCAGGGAGAGACAGAGAGAAAGTGTAAAAACTAAAAAATAGCTGAGAAAATTTAAAACGTTTTTTATTTTCTATCTTGAACAAGGTTATAGATTATAACACATCAAAAAAAATATATTTTATTGTAATATTATACTGGGAAAAGGGAGGGAAAGGGGGTTCCAGAAAATAAAATGTGTAGATAGATATATTTTTGCTGGCACAAACAAGAAACTTTTTTTTTGCATCGGACCAGAACCATTGAGTTTTGTGTGTAGTTGTGGAACATGGATTTATTGCTTGGGTATAAGAAATAAATGACCAACATTCATTATTATTCTCATAGTCCAGGCGTGGACTATATAAAAGTCCATGTTGTGCATGTCTAATGTAGAGAATGATAAAGAGACATAAATTGACATTTTTTGTGTGTATGGAACTTTTTTAGTATACATATTATTGAATTTCTAGTTTGACCATCTGGCAAGTACTTTTTTTTCGCCGTGTTATTACCATGTTCCTTCTTTTTGAGAGAAGGAGAAAGGGGGGAGGGGGGTATTTTTGCATGTGTACAATATGATTCAATGTGTACATGTTATGTGCCATATTTTTCTTGCACTGTTTTGTATCCCTTGTCTCTAACATGGCTTTATAAAAAAAGTTATACAGTAATAATAATGTGTAGACACAAGTGGGATACATTGTATTATCTGGATTGGATTTACATAAATTTTACCGATACACTCTCACTCGACAGAAGTAGAAAAAGTGTAGCGGAACACAAGTTGTAACAGTTATAAAAAAAAGAAAAAAACTTTTTATTATGTTTGAGATGAACGTTGACAATGAGGAGGACGATTGAATGACTGTACATAGATATATAATAATGTTTAGTGTATTAGGTATAATGTAATGTTGTTTTTTTTACTATCGAAAGTTACACAAGGTAGACACAGGGAGAGAGAGACTCGGGCGGCTCGACAAAAAAGGAGCCCCGATTCCCGGTTGAAGGAAATCAAGAAAATTATTGTGAATCGATAACCTTTTCCAAACTAAAACCACATGTGCTACAGCACACCCAGAGGAAATTTTCTCTCTCTTAAACTATTTTTTTGGAGGGGCCAATGTATTCCAGGTTCTGACACTGGAGGAATTCAATAGACAAATAAAAAATACTGGATAATTCACTTTTCAAACTTTTTCAAAGGGCGGGAATTTGTGGCATTGTTTTTTTTGTGGGTTTCTCTTTCTCGGTCCGATAAATATTTTTCAAGGCGGAAATTTTCTCCTCTCTTTTATCTTTGTGTGATTCTTTTCTGTGATAAATTTAAGTTTATAATTGATTTTTGATGTGAAATCAATTTAATTATTATTGTGCAACAAAAAGGATATCGTTTAAGGTAACTAACTAAATATACTAGATGCTGATATAGTAGATGCATCAGACAGTGTTTTTTTGGGAGAAAACGGTGGATTTTCTAATTAAATTAAATTGTGTTATATTATTAATATTCATCAAGTTAACTAGTTGGATTAACATTATCTCATTTAATATTTTAGTTTGTTGATATTAAATATTGATGATATAATCCTCGACCACCTTTGAAAATTGAATAATATTTCATGATACAGTTGCCAACTTGCCAGTCTCTGTCTTTACAAAGTTGTGTGATTTATGTACATAATACAATAATATTGTATAATGTGTTGCTCCTCTCGTGTTGGTGGTTTTTGTGGTTGAACTTGATGATGATAAAAAATAATTTCAGTCGACTAATATACGATAATTAGAATGTCTGGGAGGAGGTGTTATAAATAACTCTGTTTTTCAAGTTATAACACAATTTGAGTGTTAAATAGCTAAGGTAGGTAACTAAGTAGTATAATCATGCATATGTACAAACATTAATAATATCACGAGGTTTGTTTTGTGGTCTAAAGGATTTTGTTGAACAATTTACAACATATTCTAATACGTGTGTGTACATAACATATATTATTTTCTTGTTCAGAAAACCTTGTGTCAAATTTTGTAATCATTTTACACCATTAACACAAAATGTTAATACCTGATAGCTCCAAACAAGAATTTATTACAAATTCATTGAAATTTAAATTAAAACCTATCATCAAAAAACAACCTTGAGAACCCTTTCATAGAGCAGTATCTTTGTAATATCATCATTTTTCAGTGTTATATCATGTACCCAGTTCAAACTAGTTACGAAATATTCCATCATCATAATAATTATCATTATTTAGGATAAAAATGAAAAGGAAGGGCTACACATTAACATGACAGAATACAAATTGGTTTCTGAATACACGATTTAACATGTAACCTTTTTTTTATTTTCAAATGTGTATCTTCTCTCATACACCAATTTGTATTTATTAACGATTATTGTTATGCTATGCTGTCCCTAATAATAATTACATTAGGTAAAGTACAATGCAAAGAGAGCGAGAGGAGGGGGGGGGGAGATATTACTTTTGTTGATCATTCAAAAAAAATGTTCATGTCAAAATGTTGTTTTTTGTATATCTATAAAAGATGAAATAATGTTCAAACATTGTATTTTTTTTTCTTTCTTTTGACAGATATTTTTCAAGTTGAGTCCTCTTTAATATCATTCATCTTGACTCGTCGTCGTCGTCGAAGAAAAAGAAGAGTTTTCATCGAAATTACTCTTGGTGTTATATGTGGATCTGAAGATCGGCCCCCAATCATTCAGAATCTCGATACTTGAATCGACTCAGAAACAACTCTCAAGATGAGAGAGAGAAGAGCAAGACTAGTAGGAGGAGGTGGATGAGAAAATATAAAAAAATAGAAGAAGAGTGTAAAAAAGAAATGAAATCACGTTGAGTCAGACTTTTCGACTCACAGAGAGACACTCATGGAGTAGTAGTAACAGCAGGAGCCCATATAGTCTATTGAATTTTTCTAAGCTGCTATTCAGTTGGGATTTTGGATTTTCTTCATCTCTCTCCCCTCTTCTTCTTCTTCTTTTTTTGTCAAACGAGGAATTGCAAGGAAAAGCAAGACTTTTTTTTATTATCCACACGTCTCAATCTGTTTTTGATGCAGATCAGCTGGATTTGAATACAGAGTATTTTCTATTGTGATGCTTGAGAAGAACAGTCCCAAACGAGAGAGAGAGTAGACGGTCATACGTACGAGTATATACTGACATAATATAATATTTGTCATTTGTGGGACGAAGAGCGTCAAGAGAGGATTCATCCCTGTCTCTTCTGTCATTTCATCTTATCTCAGTCCACAACGTTTGCATTCATCAACCATTGCCACACTCTATTCACACAATTGTGTGTGTGAATATTTTTGTGCCTCTGGGCTGTGTACGTACTCCTACTCTCTCCTCCTTCATCCTCAAAAAAAAGAAGAAAAAATAGGAAAACCTCCTCCACTGAATTGTCTTGTTCGTCGTTCTAATCGTGATTCTTTTATTAAGTCTCGACGACAAAGTCAACGTGTGACAAGTGTGAATTGTATGTGTGTGGAAGCCTCTCTCTCTTCCTGTTCGTCACTGAAAAATATGCTCCTTTTATTCACCTTTACTCTACACTAGTTTTGGTACTACCAACTGGAACAGCGGATTGCACCACGGATTATAATTAATCCCGTTGACGGCCCCACTTCCTTCTTCTCTCCCAACATCCTCTCTCTGATTAATTTGCACTTTTTCCCCATCTTTGAAATTCAATCATTGTCATCCTCGTCTCTACCGTAAAAAAAGAGGAAGAAAGTGTGGAAAGCAAGAGAGAGAGAAGAAAAAATCAGCTAATCTCAAGATCCTCAAGAGAGAAGAAGAAAGATTCATGTTCACCATTTAACACGACTAAAGTGAGATCAATATATACATACATATACTAATCAAAGATTCAATATAGTCCAGATTTCTCTTCTATACATATATACTCTACACAGTGTATATCAGAGCGAATTACAAATCAGTTTAAGAAATTTCTCTCTGTTCAGTCTTTATTGTGATTTGTGCTCCTCGTGAAAATCCTCCCTTGTGTTCCTTGTTCTTATTGTGAATTATCTTTCCGTCTTTTTACAATATCCACCACAAACTATCATCAATCATCTTATATATTATTACATACATAATAATACACATCCTTCAATATTATTATTCTTGTCGTTGATATTACTCGTATATACATATATTATTATATATAGCCCCCCAAAACAAAGAATTTTGTACTGGAGATCGTCTACTGTATCGAAAATTGAAACCTGAAGCAGTGCGGAAGGACTGAAAAGATTGTTTGTTGTTGTTCTTGTTATTCCCTCTCGTTTTTTCCCCTCTGTCTCTCGTTCTCTCTCAACTTGAGTTTTTTTTCTGTTGTTATTGAAATAAAACCACCAAAAAAAAGAATCCTTGTGGTAAATGATATAAAGTTTCCATGTATTTGAAGGGACTTTGAAGGAATTGAAAGTGCCGAGAGCGTGGAGCGTGTATGTAGATCCAGAAGAGTAAAGTCTCCTCCGTCTGAGTGCACAATGACTTTTCATGTATAGTTTCTTTTTATTTTTATATTCAAGAAAATTGTCTCATGACCTCACGTTGATCCGAGCAGTGCAGTGATTTATTGGCTTGGAGCAAATTTTTCTTTTTTGTGTACAAAACTCTAAAAGAAACTCGAAACAACAGAGAGAGAGAGGAGCTTGAGAGGAGTCGTGTTTGTGGAGGGGGAGGGGTGAGAAGATCGTGGTAGTTTGATAGTAGATGATGTGGGTTGAGGTGGAGAGGATTTTAGCCATTTTTTATGGGTAGATTTAAACTGTTCAGTTCTGTCACATCGACAAGTAGTAGAATGGGTTGTGCTGGGAGTAAGGAAGATGAGGATGCTGGTGGAGGAGGACGCAAAGGTGATAAGAATGGAGGAGGTGGTACTTCCGCTGCAGCCACTTCGACAGCAGCAGCTGCAGGTAAATTGTCTTTTTATTTATTTACATGTCCCCTTCTTTTTGTCTTATTGAGGTGTCATGAATTCAAGAGACTTTTAATCGCTAATTGACACTTTAATTAATTCAAGTATCTCGACAACTTTTCCAACTTTTTTTTTCTTCAGCCAATTCATTCAGTCACAAAAACCGAGATCCCTTTCATCTCTGATTGATAACGTTCTTTTTTTTGGTGGTCTGTTCTGTATCGTATAGTCAAATGTTGAATTCATTGATAATTTACAGTGGTCTGTAGTACGAGTAGTATCATTAATTTTCTTTTATCGAGTTTTCATACGAAAGCAATTGACCATTTTTAACCTACTGTCCTGGTTCAAAACATGGAGAATTAAATTATTCAAATCAACATTTTTTTTAACTCTTTGGCTTGAAAATTGTGAATGTACTTTTGAATATAAAATGATCAAATTGACAGTTGTGAGTAATTTCACTCGTGATGGGTGTACAATGATGACTATTTATGAATCAAGAATATTAATTACGTGATATTGATTTTGTGTATGTGTTTTAGATCCATGTGATCAACGAATTCCCATGACGGCCAAGCAAAAGTATAGTATCGTCGCTTCCTGGAAGGGTATACATCGTGCCCTTGAGGTTGGTTATTGTTAATAAATTATTTTGTGTCAGAGTCACAATATGTGTGTACAAGTTCATAAATAACTTGTATAGTATTCAATTTCACTAAACTTTAAAAAAAATTCTTTTATTCTCCATCCTACAGCCTACCGGAGTCTGTATGTTTGTCAAGTAAGTGAAATGATATAATATATTTTAAAATATTTTATAACTTGACTCACTCACACACTTTCCCTCCTACTTTCTTACTTTAAATTTATATTTTAAACAAAGTGAAAACGTCTCCAAGTGAGACAAAAAGGGAAGAGTTGTTGAATATAAAGCATGAATGTTATATTCTGTAATATTATTTAATATAGAAAAAAAGGTAAAACCAAGTCTTAAGCTATTATACCTACCCATAAATATAAAGTTATGAAACTTGACGGTCTAATCTCACTAAACGGATTTTGACCAAGACAAAGACATAAGTTAATGTCGGGTAAACAGATTACAATGCCTTTGGAAAATAAATCATTTGGAAAAGTATGGTTAGACTTGGCTAGGGGACTTTACAACCACCATTTCATTTCTCTCTCTCTACCTTTCTCTTGACCAATTCTTCTTTTTCTGAGACGGAGACGGAGGGAGGAAGAGCCAAAGAGAAAATGGGTATTCAGTTTTTTTTTGCAAAAAAGGAAGAGAGAAAGAAAATGGGTAATTGCGTCTTTTTTAATAATGAATTATAGAATGCATAAATGATATAGAAGTTATGCTGTATATATAAGAAATTAATATTTTTGCATGTTGCAATTCCTTACATTTGTATAAAATTACATATTTAGTTAATATGTATTATATAATGGTATATCCCCTCGTGCACACCATTATCTCTCTCTCTCTTCCCTCCTGAACGTTTGTCATAAATACACACTTATATTATTTTTACGTGCTCTTCACTCTATAATATACATTCATTTTCATTGTCGCTGTCGTTGTGGTCGGACAAGTGTAAATGTTGATTTAAGAGAACTGTACTGTAAATAGTGAACATTATCATATGTGTCTTGTTTCCCCCATCATGCCCACATGCCACGTACCTTAGGCCTACCTACGAGTACAAACTCTCAACTATTTGCACGATAATACTATATAGATAGTGATAAATTTGAGGCCCCGCCCCATTTCGTCTCAACTCCTCTTCCTCCATTACTCTCTCTCTCTCTCTTATACATACAACTAAAACTCGACAGAGAAATTTCTCGGTGGTTTCCATTTCCGTTTCGCAATCTCCATCACCCGGCCTGAGAGAGAGAGAGAGCCTCTTTTTTCCAACTTGAGCCTTTCTCTGTTTGCAATGATTAAAATATGAGGAATGAAGCGTGTGTGTTTGTTTGTTTGTGCATGAGGCCCTCTTTCTCTCTCTCTCTTGTTCTTTTCTGTTTGCAGTCAACTTCACTCACTCACATCTCATCCTCATCATCATCTATTATTATCTCGAATGTTCAGGGAAGAGTAAGAGGACAGGAGAAAAACAAAGAGTATTTATGTATGGAGAGAGAGGGATATACAGTCATAGTTACATTATACATAGACAGTTTTTTTTGCATTACCCCCTCTTTACTTTCACATGTGATCTCACATGTTTGGTTAGGTTTGTTGTAATTCACGCGAGCTCGTTCTCTGTCTGTCTCTATTCTAAACTATTATACTGACTCTATATCTTTTGAGAAAGAAGAGGAAAAAAAAAGAGTCTATAACATTGTGATGGCTCTTCTATTGCATTGCATGCTTGTACACACATAGAGAGAGCCCACAAGACAAATGGATAGATAATGGCTGATATATTTCCTTGGAATCTGTTTCACTCCCTTTTAACTCAAGTTGAGTTGAGAGGACAAATGGGGATTCAACGGAGGGGGGATCGATATACAGTCAACGCCGCATATAAAGAGACCCATCCTTTTTAACTACAAGACATTTGACAGTTTAGGACTAAAATCTCATTCCTTTCTTTTCTTCTTCTTTCATATAATGGAAAATGGAGGGGTGGGGAGGGGAGGGAGTTCATTTCTCTAATAGAATTGAGTTTACGCGAGAACAAATGTTTTGTCTTCTTTCACACTTTCAATGTGTCGCTCTCATTGTTCTCCATTGATTAACAATTAAAAAATAAAAGTTGTAGGGTAAACATAGGACATTATTTTCATTTTTTTTTATTTAATTTCACCAGATAATTTGTGGGCGCGTTTCAACTCACATGGAGAGAGTTTACTGTATGTAAAAAAAATTGTGTTTGTATTAGAGTCCTCCTCCTTGTGACTCTATTTATTTTTCTTGAGTGTTTTCCGCACATGTACATGTATAAATACAAATATACTGAGATTGTTGTCTAACAAATTTTTACCCCACCCCGGCCCTACCTCAAATTTCAATAGAAAAGAAAATATCCAAAATGGAATTAATTTCTTGAATTGATTTTTTTTCCAAAAGAATTTTTCTATCATTTTAAATTAAATTATAAATGTATTTATTTTATATTCTACAGTATAAAATATAAAATCATTTACAAATCAATTTAATGACTCTAATCTCTTATTCTGTTGATGTTGATTCAACTATGAATGCCTCCTTCCTGTCCTCCTCTTTCTCTTGTGTACAATAATGTGCATTTACAAATTTTACGGTTGTGAGTGTGAAGCTCATTAAAATTTTTTTAATGGGGCTGTATCTTATTTACGTACCGGAAGCCAAGAATTTGGATGAGTCAAAAAAAAGTTTATTTATTTTCCCTTCTGCGTGTGACTCCCTTGATTTCCTCTTTTCATTTTCTTTTTTTCAACGAAAGGATACATGGCAATTTAAAATACAGTCTAATAGAATTACAAAGACGAGTAAGAGGGAGAGAGAGAAAAGTAGAGCGTGGGTGTATAAAATGTAGGATGTAGGAAGGAAGAGTATAGAAAGTACACCATGTATGCGGGTGCGTATTTAATCTTACCCGGGTATTAGTTGTTGCTCTGTAAAGGTCAAAGCATGTATACTTTTTGATACTTTGAGAAAGGTACAAGAGAGTGGGAGTTAAGCCATGAGGAACAAGAGGAAGAGGGTACAGCATGTTTGACTAAAAGCAAAAAAAAAACTCAAAGTTTTGTATGCAACACATAGAGAGAGAGAAAAAAGAAAAACTACAGACTACACACTAGACACAAGCAAGTAGTCATAAGTACAAGAACAAGTTACAATGTTTTACTTTGACTTTTCCATCCTTCTCCCAGTTCTCCCTCACCCTACCTTTTTTTTCGTCTTGGTCTTGTTCCTTGAAAATTCTGCCAAGCCAAGGTGGCTTTGACTTGACTGACTGGGAAGAAAAAGGAAATGGAAAAAATAGAGAGAAAAGGGCTAGAGGCTAAGCTATAGTTTACAGTTGCTCCTTCCACTTTATGACTTTCCGCTTTACTATTCTTGTGTATACAATTCACAATATATAACTGTGTGTACATCAACGTACATCAACTGTGTCTGTACAGATGCGAGAGATGAGCATATGAGGAAGAGATAGTGAAAAAGTTTTTATTGATACAAGAGTCGACTCTTCCCTAATGCCATGATAATATAAACCATGCATACATAGCCATGGCTGTGGAGAGTATAAATACCTATACAAAATTTAGATTGTATTAAAATTTTAACAAACTCTCAACCTTTGTACCTTTACACAAGGAAAACAATGAAAGAATAGTAATGTTTCATGCTTTTTTTCCTCTTCTCCTTCCTCCACCACTTTCTCTCTCTCCCTCTTTTCTCTTCCTCTACCTTCTTCAAGTTCACTAAAAGTACAAAAAATCTTGCTGGGATAAACCCACAAACAGGGCAAGAATAGAGAGAGAGAGAGAGAGGAACTTGTTACATGAAACTACACTCTCATTTCAGAATATTACACGATTACGATGAGACAAGAGAGAAGGAGAGAGAGAGAGATAGGTAGAGAAAGGAGGATGTGAGCCACTTGGGAGCAAGTGACGGTAGTGGTGTTGCTGCCTATTTCTTGAAGAGAAAATGGCGGACGATGGCTCATTTTATTTTCACCAACCCCCTTTCTCTCTTTTCCTTCCAAATTTTTTTTTCTCTCTTCTACTCTACAATGTTTTACACGTATGAGGTATAGAGAGCAGATTTTTTTATATGGTTAGAATTCGCCCTTGCATGTCTCCTCTATTGAGCTCCTTCACTCTGCCTTCCTTATCCAAGTAGGAAGCCTATAGCTAATCTAATAGCCGCGAGTGAAACGAGTGTAAAGTTAAAGTTGCAATAGAAAAAACCACAAAGACAAGCCACCAGGAACCATTAGAATCCTTATACATTTTGTATATACTTATAGACAGCTCCTGTATAACATAAACAGCTCAGAGAGAGAGAGGGAGAGAGAGTTGTTGGTGCTGTGCTGTGTACAAACTATATTTTTTCCCTATGATAGTGATGGGCATTAGCATGACTAGTATGGGGGAAATGGGGAACGAGAGAGAGAGAAAGTAAAAAAAAACTAAAGTGTAAAATGTTTCACGTGGCACGTTTTGATAAGGAGTAAAAAAAGAACAACATGGAGAGACAGGAGGAGAAAGTGTAATGGTAATCTTAAGGAGGTAGAAAAGAGACTAGGATAAGGAACTGAATTACTATTAAGCTGATGTCCTTGGTCGTGAGCTCACAGCTTAAAATTATGTGAGCAATAACAAGTACTAAAAAAGTTCAGAGGAGCGTAAAACTCAATCTACAGATACAGAGACCAGCGTGGATTTTTTTTTTCTTCTTCCTTTCTTCTACTTTCAACACGAACCTTTTTTTCATGACATATGTATAATATTACATGTGTGTGTAGGTTTACCTATAGTAAATAAAATATAAATGGGTAATGTATATCTTTACAAGTGAGGATATGATTTGTATCGTCTTGAGCTCCCGGCTGTACTTTTCACCTTGTTCTCACTGGCTAGAGAATCCCTGTTGTCTGTCTTTTTTTCAAGACGAAAGAGATGGAGAAAGGACTAGTCGTTATATAATATTATATGGAGGAGAGAGAGATATATATAAATATTAGACAATTTTTGATGGGACTATGATATAGACATATTTATATGGGGAAATATGGATGCACACACATAATACGTAATAATAGGAAAGTTATATACAGATAAAGAGTTTGGGATAGTAAAAAGAAGTCTAGGAATTCTATATCATGCCTTTTTCCTTTTTCCTACCTGCTACGATTTCCACGAGTCGCGACGAGTTCCACGACTGGGAGAAAGCAGAGAGAGAGCAAGAAAAAGTCGATAGTTTGGGTCTTAGTAAAAGCAAAGAGAGAGAAAGAGCAAGGTTTTTAGGTAGTTCCATCCAACAACTCGATTTCATTTCTCGTTCCCCCCTCTGCCTTTCGTAAGTGCTTGCGAGTGCTAGATGATGATGATGGGATGGACGGTGTGTGTATGTGTGTGCGTGTAAGCGGACGCTCTTGTTATTTTTATTTTTATTTTGACGCTTGTCCATTACATTGATCTTCCAGACCAGACCAGAGAAAGTCCAGCTCCTTAAACTCCCCCCCCCCCTCTCTCTCTCTCTCTATCCATCTCTCTTAAAAGACTTTAAAGCGGAGGATTTAAGTTTTATATGCACTACAAAGTTTAATTTCTGCACCTTGTATGAGTGTGTGTGTGTCCTTGTGTGAAACTTGATGGGATTTAGGAGCATCACTTGCTCAGAGGGGAGGGAGGAGGGGGGGGAGTTGAGTAATAGGAAAAGGAAGGATGGATGGGGGTGGATGAGCAGAAAAGTTTTCACTTTTGATTAATTTAGCTTAATGAAGGCTTAAAGTGTGGCAACTTTTGGTTCTCATCAACTCGGGAATTTCATAGAAAAAAAAGAGAGAAAGAAGAGTCGACGAGAAGAAGAATAAGAAGAAAAGAAAGACAAGACGACTGAGAAGACGATTAATGGTAGGGTTTGTGCTATTGAGAAGGCTCTATTTAAGAGAGAGAGAGAAAGATGAAAACTTTGAAATAATTATTGATTTAAACTGACCAAGTTCTTCTCCTCTATGCTCTATATATTTCTTGCTTGAAATTGTATAGATATACAAAATCTTGAACTTTATTCTCGGATTCAAATCTTTTTCATATAATTTCATGTAAAATATTATAAAGGCTAGAGGTGTAGAGAGAGAGAGAGAGTGAGAGACAGGCTAAAAGTTGAAGTTCAAGCACAAGTTGGTAAGCTTCAAAAAGTTTTGTCATCATCATCGTCCCATTTTCGTCATCTTGCTTTCTCCTTCTTGGTCTTGCTATTGCTATCCTCAGGAGGTAGAGGATAAGAGTCATCCTTTTATTTGTACATGTACGAATCACAGAGAGAGAGAGAGTCGGAGTGACTGGATGGGATGAGGGAGAGAGAGGGAAAGAGGAAGATTGAAAATGGAATGAAAATTGAAAATGTTGTTCACACAATTATTTAAGATTTTAGAGAGGTGGGGTTTTTCAAGAAGACTCAACATAGAGAGGACGCAGTTTCTAAAATGTCTCTTTGTGCTGGTTGATGTGTAATGGAACAAAAGGAAGGAAGAGGCAACTAATATTAAATTTGTCTGTACTTGCACAGGTCTTAACATGCCATCATAATGGTGATAATAACCTAACGAAGTTAGGCCTTGGAGAATGAGGAAATTACTCCTCTCTCTCTCTCTCTCTCTCTCTCTCTTTCTATGTGTGTGTGTCTACTCTATATTATGACAAGTTGAAGCTTGAGTTTTTGGGGCGCATGTGGAACAATGTACATTGTAATACATAGTAGGGATACATGTAGCCCCCCTGTCTCTGAATCTATATAAAATGATATAGAGAGAATGTTACATCAATATAAAGTAAGTAAAGTATAAAAGTAAAATGTAGGCGAATGACATGACAACGAAAGGGAAAGGGAACATGAAAGCAATGGGTAAATGTTATATATAGGAAAATGGAGACAGAGAGAGAACAGGAGGACCACATGGACTGGGGAAGTTGAATCCTGTCGAAAGTTTATCCACCATAAAATAATACTCTACTCTCTCTCTCTCGACTTCGATAGAAATAACATGGCAGAGAGTAGAAAATGAAATTGACTGATGACGTCTGCACTCTTTGCATATGCACACCATCCCGTCCGTTTTCGTCGTCAACATTTTATTACTTTCCATCCTATCCAGTTTTCTCTTTTCCCATTCCATTCTAGAATTTTGTGTGTGTATGTGTGTCTACGTTAGAGAAAGAAAAAGAGAGTCCGGCAACTATATTAAATTATATGCTGTGTACAGTTCATAAGAACAAACTATAGTTTACCTTACATTATGGATAGTGTACTCGTACTAAAGGATAAGTACATGAGAGAGAGAAAAAAAAGCGTATGATAGGAATCCTTCTCAATGAACTTATACAATAATATATGAAGGAGTTCAAAAGTTGAAGCACTAAATATTAATTAACATTGTTTTTACCGTGTGTAGCCAGATGTTGCTTCAATTCAATTATTTCTTGTGTAGGCTATACATATTACTTGTATATTATTATAAAATAATTATGTATAATAATTTTTCTCTCTCTCTCAATATAAAATAGTCTCTCGATGAACATGGCGAAAATTAATATGTACATGTACTGTAATTTTTCCAAAACCCTGGGCTCTGTCAAAGAAACTATATTTATATGCTTCACAATTAAATGAGAAATGATTCTATTAATGACCAGGAGTGTAGTAGAGAAAATACGGTATATGGAGAAAGCGTAGGACTCTCGACTGTCTCTCCATTGAACTTTTTCCAGCATCCATTTTCTCTCAATAATTAATGTGGATTTTCGCTACATTACCCACCCAAAATTTTCTCTTTCCAACCTTTCTCTTGATATTTTGGCATGTCCGTTGAATTAAAAGGACTACAAATATTGTGTACAAGGAAAATAACACACATTCATGTACATACATTAGATTGCACATCATTTACTGTGTGTTAGTTAACCAAAAATATTTGGTTTTTAAATAATTTATAAATGGTCCTATAAATATAATCTCTGTGGTATTCAAATTAAATTTAAAAAATTAGTTTATATTTCGAACAAGATAGTGCCAAAACTAGCCTTTTGTGCAAAAAATTACAAAACAAAATTTGCTTATCTAATATCCATTTGTTTATTAAAGTTTTAGAAACAAGATTGTGAAATAAAAAATAAAAGAGACTTTTTTTTCTAGCCCAGATAAAAAAAGTCTCTTTGTTTTATTCCAAATTAATATGAACTGGTAGTAGGCATTAGGGAGAAAGGGTTAAAAATAACATGAGAGCATTTATTAATTTATTCTCCAGCTTATTATTTTGACTATTTTTAGCACCACAACTGGCTGGATAAAATAACCAGAAGAAAAGAGAGAGAGAGTGTGTGTGTAGTATTAGTAAGCTCCTTCCAGCTCTTTTTGTATAAAATTCACTCGACTAGTCTGTAGTCTGTATGAAGCTAATGTTTTAGATGATCGGATTTTACTTCCTTGTTGTTTTCTCCCATGACTCTCATCTTGTACATGTGCTTTGCTTTGTATTGTACTTAGGAAGGAGGATTGGAGTTGGGGATTATAGATTTTTCAAAAAATAAAATAATATTATAAATAAATTTGACAGTACAAGAGTTACAAAGCTTTATAAAAAAATATATGCTCTTCTTTTCCATCATGTTTTCCTACTTTCTCCATGTTTAACAATATACTTTGCAAAAAAATTTTAACTTTCACTAGTACAAACTTTAACCATGCACACAAAATAAATTTTGACTTTTCATTCTACATTGAAGAATATCTACCCAATATATTTTATAGGGGAAAGCAGACACAAAGTGCTTTGTTAGATGTTGATGGCTTTTTCAGACAAGTAAAGAGAAAAGGGAAAGAGAGAGAGTGTGTGAAAAGTGTTTGAAATGGCAAAAGGTAGAAAATGCTATAACTAAATTATGATGATAGAAAATATTGATAAATGTAAAGCCTTGAAATAAAAATAAATAGTTGTGATGGTTGTTAGAGCTAATGTAATATAATGAGTTTTTGTACTCCCTTTTCGTGTGTGTCCATTGCCACTAATTTGGAGAAAGAGAAAAGGAAAAGAGAGAGAGAGAAGCTGGACAATAATTCACATGCTACAAGACTGGCTACTAATGAAACATTTATAGAATGAAATGGACGCTTGAATTTTCACTAGGAATGTGTTTGCATGTCCAACAGATACAATGGAGAATAGAGTCGAGTAGAGAGATTAATGAGAATTGAAGTGGGGATTCAAAGCGAAGGGCATGTCATTATAATTAAATCTTTTTTTGGAGGGATAGAATAATATAAGAGACCAGAGAGAGAGAGAGACAATGAGTATTGTGGAAAATTCCCCTTTTTTATACTCCACTGCCCAAAACTCACATTAGTCAAATGATTCTCCAGAGATTCTCTCTGTCATATATCAAAAATTCTGAGAATGATTATTATTAAAATGACCAAAATTTAAATTGAGGTGTAGTTTGTATCTCTCTCTCTCTCTCTCTAGTCATAATAAAATATGTAAGAAGGAGGTTGAGGGAAAATAAAATTTAATATTTTAAATAAATTGAAAAAAATACAGGGAGACGAAGGAGGAGGAGAGTTGGAATGGGAGTGTGAGGGGACAAAGTACATGAATTTGAACACTGATGAATGTAAAGTAAGAGATGAAGAAGAATATTTAAAAGCTATTGAAGGAAGGATTAGAGAGATACACAGAGACTGAGATAGACTGGAGAGCAAACCGTGAAAAAGAGATTAGAGAAACATTGGACTGTGATGATGCATTCAAAGTATACTATGGACATAAACCTCTTTTTTTCATTTTCACTCTTCCTTCTTCCTCTCTCTCTCTCTCTCTCTCTCTCTCTCTCTTGCTCACCATTCACAGTTGAAGCCGCCGTCAGTACATTATACATCTAACCTCGCCTTATGCAAATAGACCAAGAGAGAGAGAGAGTTGGCTATGCAAATGCAAGAGCAAGTGCAAACAGAAAAAGAAGGGGGAGGGGTTGGTGGAAGCCATAAATTCAACGAGCATTAAACGTATCGACTTGTACGTGTACGACTTTTTTTCTGAATATGTTTTTTTTTCTTCTCTTCTCTCTAACATTTCTACACACTGTATAATATTTATCAAAAGACAGTCTTCTCTGTTTGTGGGAGAGTACAAAGTACTCCATTCTTCACCTTTTTTTCCCAACATGAAAAGTTTCTTTTTAAGGTTAAATGCTCTCCCCCCGCAAAAAGATTTCCCTTATGTAAAATTCAAATTCCCATGTCATTTTTAAGTAATATTAACCCAACCAAAAAAAATTATTTTAACTTTCATTAAATATTAAGGTTGATTCTACAGATCAGATGAGTCTTCATTTTTATGGCGGCAGTCTTAAGTTTTGAATAATAGAAAATGTCAGATGTAGTGTGTGTGTGTGTTGGTAAGTTATTTGAGACAAAATAATCTCTTTTGTTTGCTCTTGCTCTTTACTCCATGCTCACTTTTTTATAATGTTTATACACGTTGTGTATCAGTACTTATGATACTTAAAAAAGTATCAAAAAATTGGTGTGTGTGTGTGTGTTGTGATGGAAGGAAAATTGAAATTAAAAATACATAAATGGTCTAGACTACTCTTCTCATTCAATTCTAGTTCATGTGAGACATGGTCCTAGTCTGTGTAAGGTACACGTACCTACTCTCATGTTAAAATTGGTAGAGAGGAGAGGGGAGGATGTAGGATTTTGACGGTTTATAGTGGTCATAAAATGTCTTGGTGTGGTTACACCATATAATCTCTAGAGAATTTTATCAAGTGTGTGTAGACTATATAGACTCTTATTCAAATTTAAATTCAATTTAAATGTTTTTATGACGATTCCATATATAAACATCTCTCTCTCTCTCTCTTTATCTATTCTACGTACACACTACACACTTTACCCATGTAATAAATAATAGTGTGCATTATTGGGCTATAAAAAGTATGAACGCCATCAAGACATTTTATTTAAAAGTCTGTCAATCAAGTTCACTTTTTTTATTGCACGTGATGTGCCATATACAAAAAGTCTCTTCATTGTTTGTCCTACTCGTACAATGTACACTTGTACCTATCTGTCTATCTGTAGTTGTAGGCTACGGCCCAAAATATTTTTTGGAGTGGACAGTCCCGCATTATAAGAATAAAAGTGTAATGTAAAGGGAAAGAGGGGAGGAGGAGGGTCTTCTGTTCTTTTATAGAAAATGTTCTTACATAATGTACATGAGGTACAAGGAGAAAGTAGGAGAGAGAGAGAAAAAAGAGAAAGTGGTGTTGTGGGGTACTTTAGTTTTGATTTTTTTTCTTCTATTTTGTGAAGATGTGATTCTGTTGACAATAGAATAGTGTGGATGCCATTAGTTGTTTATATATGAAAGATTTAAAGACACTTTATGCCGTCAAAGTTGCCAGTTTTTATTATCTTCCACATCCATGACATTACATTGTCTGCAGCCAGACTCTTTTTCCTTTTCTCTCAGACTTTGCTTTTAAAGACAGAGTAAAAAAAGACAAGAGAGAGAGAGAGAGAGAGTCTTCTTGTACTTTGGTAGGAGAAAGAGAAAGTAAGATGATGATGACGATGGCGTAATCGTAATGTGATGATGATGATGACCCAAGGCTTCAAAGTCTTACAATTTTCTTACATGTATAACTATGTGTCTATTCTGTCTCTACTCTTCTACTCTACAAAGTTTTTTGGACTGTGCATACTACGTTCAAGAGAGTTTAGTACTTTTTTGTGTGTTACAGAGAGAGAGTGTGTGTGTGTAGGGGCTGTGAGTGAGAGAGACATTAAACTACACTTAGAATCTTTTTTTGTGAGACTATAGCTATAGTTGAAACCATCCACTAAATGATGACAGGAGGACGGGACTGTCACAATAATAATATTAAGCTACATAAGAGTAGACTTAGACCTTGTCTTTCTCTTTCTTTGGTTCATCATTCCAGACCAATGATAATGTAATACATTATATAATAGTCGTCAAGGTTTCCACTTTACTTTCTTTTTTTTGTTCTCGTCCAACCTCTTGGCCATCTCCATCTCTGACTTTTTTTCTCTTGTCTCTTGTCTTTTCCTCCATTTTCCAGGAGGAGGGCAAGAAGATTCTCTTAAATCTAAACAGAATTGGGTAGTTGATGAGAAATTTTATATAGGATGAGGAGAGAGAGAGAGAAAGTAAAAAAAGGAGTGAGCAATGATGACAATTGCTACAATATAAATGTATAGAGGCTACACTTTCTCTTTTTTTCTATGTGGACTAACTTGATTTCTGTCCACATGACTTTTTTTTTATACAGAGTTTGTAAAAGTCGTTGGCCATAAAAATGAAAAGAACTAAAGATCCTCTTTTATTGTCACATTACATTCAATGTCATGAGGGGAAATGTGACTATAACTTGCATGTTTTTCTCTTTCTCGTGCTTTCTCCCTCTCTCTCTCTCTTCAGAGTGGTAGGATTTGCATGACAGAGGACAAACAAGTTATTTCTTTTTTTTTGAAATATTTTTTTTCTGTGGCTTCACAAAAAACCTTTCCAAGATGACATGATACTCCCAGGGGTTAGAGAAATTCTATCTACAATTTTTTATTATTTCCTTCTTCTCCTTCCTTCTTCGTCTCTCTCTTTCATGTTATTCTTATTTCGTATGCTTTATCGTTTAGAAGTTGATTCACTTTTTTTTGTGTTTGTGCAATAGCCCCCTGAGGGATTTAAAATTAAAAGTCGTTGAAAGACCCCCACATTGTGTGTGTAGTGTAGGACTACATGAGAGTGTACATATATTTAAATAAACACATGATGATATGAAATTGAATTTTTTCTGTCTTTCTTTCTTTGTTTTTCTAAGCGTATTTTATTCTATTGAGTCTCTCATTTTTTTCTTTCTTTATTTTCTCTTTTCAGGTTATTTGAAGAACATGCAGAGCTGCTGGCTTTATTCAAAAAGTTCTCACATATGAAGACGAGAGAAGAACAAGAGGAGAGCTTAGAGCTAGCAGAAGTAAATTTTTTTAATAAACATTTTTTATTTTATTACTAATAATCTTTTTCTTTTTTTATTAAATATTTTTATTATTCAAATTTTAATTCTTTTTTAGCATGCCGCAATGGTCATGAACTCGCTAGACCACGCTATTCGCAGCCTGGACAACCCTGATACATTCGTCCAATTCCTTGAGGTTTGTTTTTTAATTTAATTTCTTTTTTAAAATATCACAAATAATTTTGAGGGGGAAATATAAAATATTTTCCGATTTCATGGACAATTCTTTCAAAACTTTTTATTTTTTTCCCAATTTTTGTCTCTGTAGGAAACGGGTGCTTCCCATCATCACATTCCTGGATACAAGAAAGACTACTTCTGGGTATATACAAATAACAGTAGTTCATATTCACAAAAGAGAAAGAAAGAAAGAGAAAGAACTGTGAAAGTGGGAGAAGGGAAAGAAATCAATAACTTTCTCTTATCTCTCTCTCTCTCTCTCATTCCTTTCATTGTTCACTTGACTCTCTCACTAGTAGTGTGAGTAGTGAGAGTGTATACAAAACGGAGAGAGCATTGACATGAAATATATGGATTATATAATAGAGAGAAAGCACAAGCAAAAAAAATTGTCTATATTTGACTCCACCCAAAAATTCTTTCTCTCTCTCAGCATACAAGAAACGGCTGGGGGTAGTTCTTTTAGTGTTGGTTGTGACTTACAATCTTGAATAGATCAAGTGAAGATGATTTTATATGATGGAGTGAAACACTCTCTGAGAGTTAGTCTGATATACGATAGTCCCCCTCTTTCTCTTTTGACTCACTTTTACTTTAGAAATGGTCTAGAAATCTCGAGTGACAACAACAGAAAAATATGAGGAGAGATAGAGAGACGAGGGATGTGCATATGGAAGACAGAGTTCAAGTATGATTGCCTTTTCCGCTGCTACTGTTATATTATTAAAATTCCAATGCTCCTCCCTCTCCTCTATTTTTCCTTTTTTCTCTCTCATGCTCTCTTTTGTAAAGATTTTTTCTCTTTTTTTCTTCTCTCAAGTTTGTGCGGGCAGGAAATGAAATTTTAAAGCTCCTCTCGTCTTCACAAAAGAGAATTTTCATAGAAGAGTAGCCCTAATTTTATTTCTATTTAAAATGCAACATTATGCTTACATTTTTTTTTTTTTTAAAAAGAGCAAAAAATTTTGTTTCCCCTCTAGAAAAGCTCTACCATCTCAATTTCAATTTACATTTTGTACATGTATAATACACAAACGAGAGAAGATAGAGGGAGAGGGATAGGGAGAGGGAAGATTTAGATTCAATTGAGGATTATGTTCTAGATTTTTGTTTAAAGAGAAAAGAGAGTTAAAGAATTATTTTTAGGAAAGCCTGGTACATTTTTACAGACAAATGATCAAAGAATAATTTATAAATAAAATGACAATATAAATTTTATCAATGAATTAAATTGATTTTTTTGAGGCGGTAGAAAATACTGTAAGTATTTTAAAAGATAAATATATTTCCCCTGTCTATAAAATAATAAAGGAGAGAATTTTGTAATCAAATTGTTGAATATTTGATTGAATAGATCCATAGTGAAAGTACCTATTTACCTAGGTGTGTAGTACATGGTAATTTTATCTGCAAGAAAAGTACATTGACTACAGGAAGAGTTTTTTTTGTATTCTGAGAAAAAGAGGGAGAAAGTTGATAGTAGTTGTGTTTGGGGTGGAAGATTGGAAAAAGAGGAGCCTTGTGGAATGTCTCTCCATGGCCCACTTGAAATATACTACAGTCACTCAGACAACAGTTTACGACACACACACACATTCCATACACACACCATGATTATTCATCCCCCAGGGAAACTTGTGACTCTCTTATCCTCATCAATTACATGTTTTCAAAAAAAAAACTTTCCCCTCTCTCTTTCCCTTCAATTTCTATTTAATTTTATATCTCTATTCTCCATTTATGTAAAACTTAAACATTGTTATATAAAATTATCCATCCATCTCTAACCCCTTTGTCTGATTTAGCATTCGATTTATGGACCTAATTAAACCAAGTTTGAAGTCTTGTGGAATACTCTGAATTTTTCCCTTTTGTCCATGTTCCACGTACAGAGGTTAGAAAAGGAGAGAGAAAAGAAAAAAGTACAGGGGAGGAAAAATTTGAATAAGGAAACTATGGGGATTTGTAGACATTCTCGAAAAACAAGATTGTCTTGTTTGAATCAAAGGAAATTATCTTCTTTCTCTCGCTTTCTCTTTCAAAACTAGAGTGTCCAGTGGTTAGGGTTATATGCTGTGGCTTTACTTTTGATGGTTGTTGAGGTCATGAATTTGAATTGTCTGTACTTTCACTCTCTCTCTCTCTTGTACAGAAAAAGTTACACTCTTTCTCTCTCATTTTATACTCTGATACATCAAAAAAATGTATACACAAATTACCTTAAGAGAGAGAGAACCAAGTGGTAGGCAAATTTCAAATAATTTGAACATTTTCAAGCACCAGGAGCATGCCACTAGGGAAAGTTGAGAGGGAGAGAGAGAAGAGGGAAAGGATCTTGTAAAGTATATACACAGTTTCACAAGACGAGAGAGACAGAGAGAATGATAAAACCCCAAATTTACATTTTCCATGCTATACAGACACACACAAAAAAAGAGTCTAGCTTTCAAACCAGGTTTCGGTTGAGAAGAGCAAAAAGAGAAAGTAAGAGGATGAGAGAGAAAAGAATAGTGAAAGTGGAGAAGGAGGATGAGGGGAAAAGGTCGACTTGTGTAAGTGAGGAGAGAGAAGGGGAGAAAGCAAAAGAAGAAGAAATTCATCCTCCCACGTGGTATGTACCAGTGCTGGAACCAAATTCTATCATTTCTTTGTACTTTTTTTTCTCCTTCGTCCAACGAAATCCTCGAGTCTCTCTCTTCCCTTTTTCTCTCGTGTCTGAGCTAAGAGCAAAAAAGCCCCTTGCTCTTTTTCATCTGCGCTCACTCCTTCCTTTACTTTTTCTTGGGAACCGCAGAAGCAAGAAAAAGAAAAAGAGAAAAGGGAAAGACATCTTAGAGTGTGGAAAAGATTTTTTTTTCATCTTCCTTTCTCTCCTTTCCCTTCTATCCCCCACCGATACTACTAACTGCTTACTTTTCTCTCTCTATGACTCCAATTCTGTGTGAGGAACGCAAGGTAAATGGATGATTAATCATTTAATCAATAGATTGGGTCTTTGTAATGCCACATTTAACTTTTCCTTCGTCTTTTTTTTCTTTCATTGATGGAAGGCCAAGAAGATACTTTGTGTAGTGTCTCTCTCTTTTGTATTATGAGGAAGGAATCTTTCCTTCTCTTTTCTTCTCTCTCTCTATAAAAGAGAATTCTTTTTCCTCTCTTGGACAATGTTTGAATTCTATCTCTTCCTCCGAGTTCATTCCCACCTTATGCTCCACATTTTCTTTTTTCTCCTGTCTCTCCCATTTCCTCTCTCTCGGTGTGTGGAAGGTGCTCACTCTCCCTCTCGCCTTTTTTACCTTTCTTGAGGCTCATTTTAGTGACTTGAAGCGATTTTTTTCCTCTCTCTGTTCGACTGTTGCCAGATCAGAACACAATTGTGTGTTCCATGTGTGTAGCGACTGAGTCGTGGCTAATGTCTAAAAAGGTTTCATGTTTTCTCATCTGCTCCGTTGCTCTTTAGTCAGTAGTCAGGAGAAGTCGTCGAACGAGCACAAGCCAACGAACCGCAGGGGCATGGTGACAGCGGACATAAACTCAAATCTCATAATAAGTGTTCTCACTCTTCTCTAGTCAAGTACGATAACTTGCGGCCTTAAGACTATCTTTTTAAATATATACATCTCTTTCCCCTCCTTTCTCTTAACCCCCTCCCCCTCTCTATCTTCCCCCCCTTTCCCTCCCTTTTATTTTTTCTCTCTCTTTTTTCCATCTTTTTTTTTTATTTTGTCTTACCCTCACTCTTACTTTCCCCTTAGTCCCCATTCTCTCTCTCTCTCTCTCTATAGAATTTTTCTCTTGTTCAAAGTAAATGGAATGTACTAACTAAAGACTTGCTTTGTCAATGTCTGTCTTCTTCTTCTGGCTGTCCATCTCTGATCAGAGAGACAAAAGGAATGGAGGGAGGGGGAATCTCCATTAGCAATTCATGGCGTGTCCCCCCCCCCCCAAAAAAAAACTTGGTGCACTTTTTTTCTACGAGTGGAGACTCGTAGTTATATGTAACACAAGTATGAAGTATAAAGGTTGTAGGGGAAAGTAAAAGACGAAAGGAAGGGCTTGCTCTTGTCGTATTTGCTGTCTACTCTTACTCTATTTTTTTTTTCTCTCTCTCTCTTGTTCTTACTCTGTCATCTCCTCTTTATTTCTCTATTTCTATGTAAGGTTTTTATTTCCCCTTCCTCTTAATAAAAGTTGTGTGTACATTCATATGGTACGAGTACACATATTGGAATTTTGACTGTGTATACATGTTTTTGGTATTCAACTTCAGTTCCGTCCGCTCCACGTCCTCGTCCACGTCCGCCGCCATTGTCACTGAGAATATGAGGTCATGTTCTTCAGTTGACAGTCACAAGGTTGTCATTTCATAGTCTCTATGGAAGAGAGAGAGAGAGAGAGAGAGTCAATTCTACATTTTGGTCTACTTAGTACAAAGAAATTGTATGGAAGGAAATTGGGCAAGACTATGGAATTTTATGTGGATTTTTATGCAGGTAATTTTGGGCTGCACAGAGAGAGAGATGGTGGGGTTTCATCTCTTTGATATTTTTTTTTTGCCTGGAAAAAAATTGGTCCGCTAGATTTCTGTTTGATGAGATGGTATAAAAAAGAGTGGGGAGTGAAAAGAGAAAGTAGGACAATAATTATTATCTGTAGAGAAGAGATCTGTACACAAATTTATGCATACAAAAAAAAGTCTGTCTGGCGCGCTGTGGGAGGGTAAATGGGAAAGCGTGACGGTTTAATGGAGTTGTATCGTGTAAAATTGTACACACAAGACGTTGAAGCTCAAAGCATCCTCTCCTTCTTGTTGTAACGTTGGGTTGTGGTGGTTGTTGTAGTAGAGATGATGTGGAAAAAAAAAGTTATGACAAAGTGAAGATTTGTGCTGTACTAGAAGAGCAATTTTATCAATTTCCGTCCCCTCTCTCTCTCCTTTCAATGCCACATACACAACAATGAAGAGAGGGAGGCCTGAAAAGTCTGTGAGAGAGTTGCACCACCAATTCCAACTCCTTTCTTCATCCTCATCGCCCACTCGAATTTTGTTTGTGAAGGGAATTTGGGAGTTTCATGCTCATCTTTCTTTCTTCTTTCATCGATCGCTTTCCCTAGTCTCTTTCTTCGAGGCTTCTTTTTTCCTCAACACAAAAATCTACACACAGCAAGCACAAGCTCAACCAAGGAGGAGTAAGCAGTAGCAACACCCGTAAAATAGGAAAGAGTGGCGCCAAAGAAAAAAATCTTTCACTTTCCCTATCTCACTTTCTCCCTCCCTCTCTCTCTCTCTCTCTCTCTCTCTTTGTGTATCTCATGTTTCCTTGAATACAAAAAATAGAGAAAATGTGTATATGGTGTAATTGTAGTCGTAATTCTCCAAGTCTCGTACACGACAGTTAGCCGTACATTTCATTCTATTTTATGAAGGAAAAGGGGGGCTAGAGTCAACGTGAATTTTACTATGTACAAATTTGAATTTTACACACAAACACACACACACACAGTGGAATGAGTATTAGATAAATTCCATAGTTAAAATTGTTCGCTCTTGCCTTGTTTCTCTAACAAGTAAAAAGAGAGAGAGAGACCATAATACCATAATAATAATATGGCGATGGCATGTTTTGGATGGTAAAATGTATGTGTGTGTACAAATAATTAAATAATTTGTGGAGAATTCTCCAAGAATTTCTCCCTCTCTCTCTCATGTAAACTTGTAAAGCTAAATAGTATTTTGGGATGGAAAAACTCATGTACATACAAAACATGGATGGAATTTGGTGAAGGCGCCGGAGGAGACTCTGTGTTTTGTACATTGAGTTAGTTTTTGGGGGGCAATTAGCTGAAGCGAAGCTGATTACTGTAAGTCAACAGAAGGTGAGACAGAGAGAGATAGAGAGACAAAATATCCTGCATCCTTTCCTAAAAGAAGAGGAGGGGGGCTCCAACACAGAGAGAGACATTTACAAGTATTTTACTCGTGTGTTGACACAGCCCCCCATGCTACTGTTGACACGGACAGTAGCAAATGAATGGATTAGTTTGAATGTACTACCATTAAGCATGGAGGCTCTATCTTGATTCTCAATCCATATAACTTTTTTTTTCTCTCTGTCCTTTCCCATGTTAGACTCCCATCCACTAAGTAGGTTCAGTTCTCTGTCTATAGACAGAGATAGAATTGAATGGCTCAATCAAATGATTGTATTACATACACACTCTCTCTCTTGAAAGGGAGAGAGCTAGTCGAGCTAATCAGGGAATTAAATGAGGATAATTCAAAAAAAGGAGTTTTAACAATAAAAAACTCTCCCTCTCTCCAATATATATTTACTTTCACAAACCTACGCTTCTCCTCACCTTTGACTTTTTCCATGAAAAAAATAAGAAAAAAAAGTATCCTACTGTATTAAACATAAGCCTAGGTTATATGAACAGGAGGTTATTTTTTTCTTTAGGTAGTCAAGGGTGACGCTAGAATGGCACGTGGTTTTGGTGGTAGGTTGTACGTGGACATGACTCTTAGAGGTGGATTCTTTCTTTCTTAAAAAAAGAAAGTTTTTTTTTTCTCTCTCTCTCTCTCTCTTCGTCTTCTTCACAAACTAAATTTATTGATATTGCTCAAGGCTCCGAGCATATATGTGGTGATGAAGAGCTAGAGGCTCATTGACGATTAGTTGAGCCATAGAATGGCATTTAGAGGGAAAAGGTAGAAAGACGAGGGTTTTCTCTTTTTTTCTCTCTAAACTTGTTTTTTTTCTCTTCTTCTTTTCCATCCCAAGAAAAGAAACTCTCTCTCTCTCTCTCTCTCGTCAGTCAGACTTTTATATGGAGAAAGTTGGCAAAGCCAGTACCAATTGTGTGTGCTCAACTCAGGAGAAAGTAAGAGAGAGAGAGAGAGAGAGAGAGGCTGAGTGTGTGTTGTATGGGGTGAAAGGTGAAATTATAGGGGGAAAACGTTTTTCTTAAAAAGTCCAAAGAGTCAATGATAATGGAGGTTAAATGGAATGTAGGCACGAGTCGACGATTCAATGAGGGAAGAGAAAGCGTCAAGGTGGGTTTTTTAATATTATACATATATATATTGAGTTGACTCCATCTCTTTTACTCTTACGGAAACTTTTTTTTTAAACTCACCTTTCTCTTTTTTTCTCCGTGTCTTCTATCTTTCTCTCTCTCTCTCTCTCTGACAACTTCTTATTATTTTTTCACTTTGAATTCCCTCCGATTTTCTCTGTCTTTTTTTGTGTGATTCATCGTTTATTTTTGTCTCAATTCTCAATTGAGTCTGGGAGAAAATATTCCCTGTCGGAGTGTTCCTTACATGAAAATGAAATGTGCTTTCTTGTTTCTTTTTCCACAGACAGAATTTGCATTAAAGTATTTTTTTCCCTTTCAAAAGAGAGAGAGAAAGTTAAAATGGAAACAAGGAGAGAAAGTGGGGGGATATGGAATGAAAAAGGGAGCAAATGACAAGGACAGGAACACGTAGAGAAAGAGGGTCACAGTGTATAAAAGCTGGGTTTCGCATACAAAAAAAGGGGAAAAAGTAGTGGGTGGATGGAGATTTCTCTCTCTGTGGGCACCACTGGCTGGAACTGGTGAGAAAGAGAGTAAAATTGGAAATCTTTGGTAGGAACGTGACTGTGACTGTGGGAACGAGTGGGTTGAAGAATAGAGAACGACGTTCACATTGTATCTAGAAATAAACAGGGACAAGTAAGAGTGAGGTGGAGGGGAATACTCCATCATAAACAACAACAGGAGCCCAGGCCCTACACAAATGCAACCAAGCCCAAAAGTATAGAGGCGAGGAAATGAGGCCAAGCCACAAACTATGTACACACATGTTCTCACACAGAAAGTAGAAGGATGTCTTCCATATTCATTTATACCTCCATTTTTTTACCTTCTTCCTCTCCCTTTCCATATACATAAATATGTGTACAATTTTTCTTATATAATAATGGCAAGAATTGATGTACACTCAGTTCCATCTTTTCAACATTTGTACAAATCCGTCAAATCCGACACTTACTTGTCATCCCCCCCAAAAAAAGTTTTTTTTGTACTGTAAGACAACTTATAAGATTTTATGTATGTACAAGAGAAATTCATGACTGTACATGTACATGTGTCTGTAGAATTGGTTTTTGTACAAATAAAAAAGGTCTGTATAATATGTACCTACAGTATAGATTTTTGTATATAAAAAGCTATAAGATGGACAAGTGATTCAAGAGTATAAAAGCGGCTTTGTGGTTTTCTGATTTTGGGCTATTGGGTAGCAGGGCGGCTGGAAATAATGGAAAGCTTTGAAGTGAGAACAAATAAATTGAAATATGAAAAGCATATTTCCCATTGGATTCCCATTGTGTTGTTGACTCGTACGGGGCTTTTTGTTGAGAGAGAGAGAGAGAGAGGAAGAGAAATTTAGAGAATTTTCGAATAGTTTTCTATGTACAAGACAAAGACGGAGAAAAGTGGAGGAGAAAAAAAAGTTTTGGGCACTTGTGGCAAACTCATTGCTCTGGAAAATAACCAACAAATCTCCTTCATGGTGTGCACACTAAATCCCGTCTGTATTAAATATATAGAGTTGAATGTAAACATGTGGAAAAGTATTGTGGAACATGTCTTTAATTACAAACTATATAAAATAATGGATTTACAATGGATATGTACTACGTAGTACCTACCTTTGCATTTTATATTAAAGTACAAAAACAAAATTCTCATTATTTATTTTTTTTTGTCTATTTTAAAATACAGAAAATAGAGAAGCCATTCCTGGAAGCTGTTAAAACGACACTTGGGGATCGATTCACCGACAACATTGAGACTATCTACAAGATTGCCATTCAGCTGATTATTAAAACTTTGATTAGTGGTTTTGAAAAAGTCGCACCGCCCCAAAGTTAAGGACTACACTTCTCTTGAACAATTCAAAAAACAAAAAAAAGAGTGCTGGTGCTTACTTTTGTGACTCCCCCTCAAACCTTTTGTGGACACTGCAAATTTTTGTGCAAAAAAAAACAACAAAAACAATTTCCCCAAAAATTTTCCCTTCTCTTTGGAAATTCAAAACAATTTTGACATGGTGGATTTGTGCCACGTACAAGATAAATGTGTATTTGTGTGTGTGTGTGTGTGATAGAGAATTAAAGTTAAGACAAGAAAAAGACAAGAACACAACAAAAAAAAAATGTGCGGAAAAGATGTTTCATGGCAAAAAAATAAATATATTTCTTTTCCCCCTTAATCTTCAGTTTCCATCTCATCATTTTGCTATTGAAAAAAATATCCATGGTCAGTTCCAAACTCCTTCTTCTCTGTTTTCCCATGTAAATTTGTCAAAGGAAATGGAATTGAACGTGCAAAGTGGTTTGTTTCTTGTGTGTATGTGTGACTCATTTAGTGTTTGTACTAACTAAAAAGAAAATTACATGGTGTCATTTGTGCTCCGTTCTACTCCCCACTACCCCCCAAAAAAATAAATGTAAAAGATATCTCTCACTCTACACTCTACACAATAGGCCAAAATGGAGTATGGAATCCGATTAAAAAGTACATGTTTAAATTGTAAATTTCACTCTCTCTCTTTTTCCAAGAAAAGGGGGGGGGGGGTTGGACAAGAAAGAAAGGATGAGGAGGATTTGGATTTTTTGGTGATCAGTAACTCTCGGGGCAGTTCTTGTCCTGAATCTATATACCGTACCCATGTCGAGAATAAATAATGGACTCCATTTCCGCCCCGATTGGAATTCTCCATTGGAAATTGATGTTATCGCGTATTGCTTATGCCAACATAATTCTTCCAACTCCATTCGTTTTAACCCCCCTCCCCCTTCTCTCTCCATCGGTGGTGGAAATGCCCCGTTTCAATTTTAATTAAATTTTCAAACGACAAGGCAAAGGAATTTTCTAACATCCTCCCTCCCTCCCCCCTCTTCCCATACTCATACACCCTTGTGAGATGCTAATATCAAGAGAGAAAGAGAGAGAAAGCAAAAAAATTATTATATTATTCCGACTTACATGTAATATATATATATATATACTCGTGTGTATATGTATGGGAGTCATGTGACAATCTGAATGGATGATTTTTAAAATTTTAATTATAAAACGGAACGACGAAAACATGGCCTTGGGAAAAAAAACTTACCACCAAAAGAAAAGAAAGCAAGGGAGGGAGAGACGGTCAGATTTTTGTGAGGCATTTTTGGCGGAATTCCTTTTTTATGAAAAAGTAATTTATATCCATTGGGCTACATTCAAGTAGAAGGTAAAAAAAAAGAAATTCTAACTTGTCCTTGTAACGACACACTTTTATTATTTTTTTGCCCATGTCAACATTTTATGAATGTATAGAAGCTAATTGAATTGATTATACTGTACGTAGATTGTATTATATTATAGTTGGTATGATGTAATCAACTAATCCTTATTTTAACAGGGGCCTAACCCAAAAAAAAGGAAGGAAGGAGGGAGGGAAAGATGGAAGATGGTCTCTGGGGATGAAATATTAAATCACTGAAGCCTACTGCTACTGAAGGAGAAATCTTTTGAGAGTAACTTTTGATGTGGAGAGAATGAGGAGGAAGAGAGAGAGAGAAAGGGAGATTCCCTGGAGAGAAAGAAAGAGAGATGGCTGGAGCGTAACCGGGGAGAGATGCGACCAGGAATACGAATGACATGAGGGACTTGAGAGAGAGTTAGAAACAAAGAGAGAGAGAGAGAGAGAGAGAGAGAGAGAACAAGTCGATAATGATGATGACGATCATGTCGTCCCCGTCGTCATGGACTCTTGGCACAATCTGGTTGTGTCGCATTGTCAAGGCATGACCATGGTCCGTGAATATGTCTCTATAACGACTCGTCTATTCAATGAGAGTAGACACACTGCAAAAAAATCTCAACATGAAGAGAGAGAGAGAGAGAGTCAAAGTCTTTACTACTAATTTATTGTGTCTAAATCAAGACGATTTCTCCTCATTGAAAAAGAGTCTATTGTGTACAATGAGACTAAAAATATTTATGTCGATAGTCTACTCTACTCTCAACATCTCTCTCTCTCTCTCTCTCTCTACTTTCTCTTTCTCCTACAGCCGACAATCTCATGGCAACTGAGAAGACTCAAAGAAAATACTCCAGCCGTTGCCACTCACTCTCTCTCGCTTTCTCTCTCTCCCCGTCTCGGTATCCTCGTCTCTTACGCAGGACTTTGAAAAGGAGCAGAGAGAAAATGATGATGATAGAGAATTGATCATCAAGTCTCTCTCTCTCCATGTGAACGTATGTACATACTTTCTATGTGGGTGGTTGTTAGGACCAAGCCAAAAGTAATTCATGAGGGCAAGTGAAGCATGTTTTGACAATTGTCAGCACCCCCCTTGGATCTCTGTTGACGCTCACATCAGTCATGTTGACGTAAAAATGTCATGTTTTCATCACCTTCACCATCATCATGATGGTTGATGACCGTGGAGCATCAACTGTCCAGAAAGAAAGGGAAGAGACAAAACATTTTTTTTTATATATCTAGTGACTTTATTTGACAGCCAAAAAAGATGGATCACACAAGTTCAAGTCCAAGGAGACAATGGGCAATCACATTGGTTGGCTTCGATGATCATTTTTTTGGGGTGTCAAAGTAACTAACATGTAATACCTTATATCCATGTATAACAAAGATATAAAAAGAGACAAAAAAATAGACGAGAGAAAGTCTCAAGAATATCCTCACACGCACCCTGTCTCCCCATGGAATTTCTCTCCCTCTTTTTCTTTCTCGTCATGAAATTCAAAATACAGACACAGAGAGAGGAAGTAACCCTTTTAATTTAATTTTGTTGTTTGTTTGTTGTTCAATTCAATTTGTTCACGTTTAACCAATAATTATAGGACACCCAACTAAATACTATTGTGTACTCTAAGAGAATCTTAATGAGGGAGAAACTTTTTTTTAGACATGTCACCAAAACAAAAAAGAGAAAGCACTTTTCTCTCTCTCCATTCCACACTCAGATTTTTTAGGATTTAAATGTTTCAATGTTTGATTGATCGAGTCTGTATTAAATACAAAAATAATTTATAATTAAAATTTAACAATTTATCAAGAAATTTATGTAGGGCCTATTTATTAAATTAGTAAGTTAAACAAAAAAAATAAATGATACATTTAAATTAATTTTCAACTCGGGGTGCTAAAAAAATGTTGTTGCATTCATTGTACTGAGTCATCTCAGGGAGGAATGAAAAACAAAACAAAAAAAATTTTAAATGATAAAAATGTTAAATGATATGTAAAATGTTATTCTTTGTCTAATTAATCATTAAAAATTAATTTTATTTTTTTGCTCTGCTTTTATGTTGCAAAATATATTAGTGTAATATGAAATAATATTTAAATTAAATTAATGAAATAAGGATAATATTTAATGATTAAATTTTTGCAGCTTTGAAAGGGCTCACCGTACTATTTAATTCTTACGTGAGGATTTTTAAATGTTTCTACGACTAAATTTTAAGGACTTTATATATAAAAATTAAAAAAGGGAGAAAGATTAAATTATTAAATACATAAAAATAACTATAACTTTCTTTGTTTTATGTTAAAATAAAATTTAAAAAAAATCTTTAGTCGAATCGAATCTAGTCTAAAATAAATTAAATTATATTAAACAAAAAAAGTCTAGTCCCGGGAGATAAATAAAAAAAACTATTTCTACAATAAAATTAAAATTAAAAAGTAATCGTTACTGTACAAGGACAAGATGAAAAAAAAAATTAAAATAGAAATCTGTATAAAATTAAGTGTCATATACAAAATGTAATATAATGTTATGAAATATTATTTAAACTATATTTATTAGTAATTATTATTTTAATGCTTGATGCAATTTGGAATAACCTTGATGGGTTATTTGTCAACAATTGTTTAAAAATCATCAAAGAAAAAAAAACTAAAACAAAGTCAACTTATAAATTTAAAGGAAAGAGAGCGAAAAAAAAAATTAACCACAACAATTAATTAAATGTCACGAGTCAATCCAACTGTCCAAGGGACATGAAAACATAAAAATGAATTTAAATGGGAAATAAATTTTGTATATTATCTAAATCTACATAAAATATTTACAGTTGAAAATTGTCTAATTTCATTGATTCAAAATAAATGGCAGCATTAATTAAATTTTGCATTTGAAAAATAAAGTGGCATCACATTTTTTTATTTAGTATTTAAAATATCAAATATTTTTATTCAATTCTTTGCATTATTTCAATAATTAATTTTTTTTTGCACAAACATTTTAAAAGGTATAAGAATTAAATTGTATTGTAGCACAATGTGTTGTAGTTTTTATATCTCTTCAAAAAAATACAATTGAATTGTCCCGTCATATTTTTTCGGTATAGTTAACAGTATTATATCATCATCACCATTATTTATAATATTCTTTAATTTTTATTTTATTTAATTATCATTGTTTTATATCATGTGTAGAAAAAAAACAAATTTCAATTTAAACTTCAACTCCATTTTTCTTGTGTCTTTGCATAATATATTTAACACACATTTCAATCTATCGTCCATTTTAATTTGAACTTTTGTCTTTCTTTTTTCATAAAATTTCATACATCTTAATCATATTTTATGGTAAAAGACAATTTTTTTACAACAAATTTACAATGAAATTAGATGCGTATTTAATTAGATGTTTTATAAATGTATTTATACTGCGAGTGTATTTATAATAAAAATTTTATTATAAATTAATAAATAAATATTTTTCATGATCATCATTCTCATAATTTCCATTACTTATTTTTTTCATCTTCTTTCATAATCTATTTACAGGATAAAGATACAACTTTCCTGTTATTTCATCTCTCTCTTTTACATTATTACATGCTTCATTTTTTTGGCAATTGGGTTATTAACGGCGGAGGATATATCTCTTCTCTAATATTATTTTTTGTTAATCAACTTTACAAGAATACATTGCAGAAAGGTCATTATTTTCAGAGAGATTACATAAATTAATTATAGTAAAAATTAAATAAATGATAGTCAAAACAAACCAAGAACAAGATTAAATAATAATTTAACAAATTTTTGGATTACATCTAACAACATTTCACAAAAAGAAAGAAAAAAAACACATTTTGTCCTTGTTCTATGGACAGTTTTCTTTTTTCTTTGAAAATATTCTACTAATATTATGATCCTCATATCATGTCATTTCAAAACCTCTAACAAGCAAGGAAGAGACAAAGAGAGAGAGGGGAGAAAATATATTGACATTCACATCAATCTGCATTCACATTAAGAGAAAGGGAAAGGGAGGAGGAGGATGAGAGTCTGTGGATTTCAAGTAAAAAACAAGAAAAAGAAGAAAAGAAAAGTTCACATGTTCATGTCTACATAGCAAACAGAGACAAGGAGGAGGACATGAGAAAGGGAACAAAAGAGAAAATGGTAAGAAGGAGGAAGCTGTGAAAACTTTCTCTTCTTCTTAGCGAACGAGACAGAGAGAGAGAGGAGAGAGGGGGAGGGGGGAGGGGGGAAAACCAAGGTCTAAATTTCGGATTCACACTATAAATATAGGGATTTGTCAAGGAAGAGCATGTCGAGATCCTCGAGAATGCTTGCCCAGCCTATGTATAGGTGATGAGGAATACAGCATAAGGAAAAGTAGAAAGTTTAGTTTGAGAAAGAGAAAGAGGAGAGAAATAAAAGGGGGGATGGTGGAGACATGAAGGACAAGGAGGAATAGACAGTAGATAGTGAGTAGATGTTGGTTGGTGGTACATATTATGGATACTGTATGTGCAATCCATTAGGGTTAGGGTTTTGGATTGAGAACATCTTTCAAAATAGAGTTGGAACGATCTGCTTGGTTCAAAACTGGAAGTGACATGGAGATTTCCGGAACTCCGATGGCGGGCGAGTCGGAGCTACTTCTTGGAATGGGTGACTCTCTAGAGACTGTTGAGGAGCTGCTTGACTGTAATGACAACAACATGGGGATTGTATACATACACATTTTATTCCATTTAGTATTCAAACATCTCCACACACATACATTGACACCATCAAACTCTATACTTATCTGTATAGACAAGAGAGAGAGAGAGAGAGAGATCTGTACAGATTCTAAATCCATTACTCTGTCTCATCCATTACCTATACATCCCTCTCTCTCTATCTATAGATCAGTCGTATATGAGGGGAGACGAATTATTTAAATCAGTTTCTTTTCTCTCATCTACTCACCCTTGAAGATCTTCTTGCCATCTCTTCAGCTGGTATCCTCACTTGTACCTTGGGCTGTGATTCACTTTCCTAGTCAACAAAAATAAAATAAAAAAAAAGTAGAGAAAATTCCCTTGCTTATTTCAAGACTCGATAAGTTATCAAACTTAATCAACTATTTTCACTTGAACCTACCAAGAATCGAATGAATGCTTCTGACAGGGACTAGAAAAGAGACAAGAACAAGAAAATCAATTATAATTTACCTTTACGTCTACCATACAAGTCAAGTATTTAAGTTGGTATACAACTTCAAATTTAAATACAAAAATTTTTACAGTCTTTTCTCCATCTCCTCCTCTAAACGGCCACATGGAGGACGCTTCCAATCCCGTCTTTTGTCGATCTTCTCGATTAAAATCCAAAACTGTTGCAATGACCCGTAAAACTTCTTTTCTTTTATCCGTTGGCGTCCCAAAATATCCAACAATCAAATTCTTCAACAAATACCTGTCAACAACCAACACAAAAAATACCATCACAACTTTATTTTATCTCACATCTTCCTCATTATGTATCAAATGTCAACGATAAAAATAGTTTCAAAAAAACAACTTTTCTCTTCCCCCATTTTTATTTCTTTGTTCAAAGTACAACAATAAAAATATATAAAAAGGGGTAGAGCAAAAAAAGAAGAGTTTTTCTTTCTTTCTTATAAAAAGTATTGTGCACAAAATAGACATTACCTATCAACTTTTCCATCCAAGTTGGACCCAACTTCCTTCACTTGAGCATTCAACTTGAAGATCATCTCCTCCTTCTCTTGTACTAGAAATGAGAGACAAATAAAGAAAAAAATACACTTTATCCACACACCCAAACCATCAACATTTACACTACACATTTAAGTCAATCAAGCGGAAACACACAAATTATATTTAATATTTATAAAAAAATACATAATATGTATATTTACAACATTTCCTACAAACACCTTTTGTCTTCTACATAATAAAACTGGAAAAAAGAACAAAGAAATGTCTCTAAAAATGCCCATCATCTCATCTCCCCCAAGTGAACCGGAATGGACCAAAATCCTCAAACACTTTCTCTGTTGTACATCCATTCAGTACAGCTGGAGTATAAAGTGCACAACAATGAAATTAAATTATCCACCTTAAATCCACCCCAATTCAAGTTTTTCTTGCCCAAAAGAAAAAAAAACTTTATCCCCCAGTAAAACATTTTTTTAGTCTATTTATCCGCAGAAGAAATGTCTTAAAACATAAGCCCAATTCGTAATATCCCCAAAAATTCCCGTTGCACTACCCTTTGCCAATAAAAATGGCTACTTTAACCTTGAACACTAAATCATTATTACAGAAACAAAAGTTTCTGGCTCATCCTCAAAGAGAGACTTCCCCGAAAGAACTCTCTCTCTAGTTATACACAGATCAGACCAGGCACATAACTTATAACTTATCATAGATTAAAATTAACATGCTATAAAATATTCTATATTTATCATAACCACTAAAAATAGGTAACCATAATAAATATTACAAAAAAACATGTTTCATTCTTGTCATGCTCAAGTAACAACAAAATTACATTTTTGTAAATACAATTAAAAATTTATTATTAATTAATCATCAAACCAACTTATGCACTAAAAATATAATTAGATATTTTCATCATTGTCGAAGCAGTAGTAGTAGTAAATAGTATTTAAAATAGTAGAAGGATTAACAATATTTAATTATATAATGGAGAGCCAGTTTAAATACTGATAGGTCAGGAGGAGCATCCAAAATAAAAATAGTCGCCATGCTTTATGGTTGCAGGGATTACATTTTACAACTATAATATTTTTTAATAGTCTTAATTATGATAACCGGCACACACCACCACAAGAGACAGATAAGAGAGAGAGAGAGAGAGAGAGAGAGTATAAAATAAAATAATATTTTGTCAGGATTTGCATAGAGGGAAGGTACATTCCAGAAGGATTCCAAGTATTAGACAGACACTGGCCGATAAAGGAAAACTACGTACCAGTACCTGACATAATACTCAAAACCCAAGCGGACAATTTCATGATCATCATCAACAGCTTCATCCAATATTATTTTTTATCTTTATAAAATTCTAATATCACATGCTCTAATACATATACAATTCAATATTATATTTTTATATAGTTTAATATACTTAATAGCTAGTAGCATAACAATTAATTACCATCATCATCCTATTATTTCTCAACTCAAATTGCAACATATTACAATTAATAATTCAATCATTATAATAATTGTTAATTAGTCAAATCTATTTTATATTCAAGCTCAATCATATTTTTTAATACAAATACACGTCTCTCATGTATATTTACTACGTCATTTCATTTCACAGCCATCAAAACCAAACCACAAAAAAAAAACATTTTACAGTCTTTAAAACAAAAGAGGAAATTAAAGAAAAATAAATTTTTTCAATCAATTTGCCGTCCTATCCTTTCCATGCATATTTCCATTTACGTATGTCATAATATATGCCATATGCAAAAATAAATAGTTAGTCCCCAGCCCAGGGGGCACTAACCAGTAAAAATAAAAATTAATGAAATACTAATTAAAAGAAAAGGATGCTAATGCCATTTTTGGCCATTTTTTATGACATGAAAAATGAAAACCAACCACTTTAAAAAAAACATTTGTATGAGTAAAACAAAAAAGAGCCGATGCAAAAAAATAACCAAAGAGGAACCAAAACCAAAAGCCAAATAAAGAAAAATAAACCGTGTTTTACATATAAATGCATGATTATTTTTTTTTTTTTTAAAAAAAAAGCAATGAAAAGATGATGAAATTTACAAAGCCCTTCAAAAAAATTCCAGTAATTTTTCTTTGATGAAGACAACAAAAAAGTCCATGTAGTACACAAAATAAACACATTTTAATATTTTTTTTGTACTTTTTTTTCAAAAAGAAATAACTACGACACCAGAAAAAATTGTCAATGTAAAGATTTTACCCCCCAAAAAAACAACAACCAGAGAAAAGTGACATTGAACAATAGAAAAAAGAACTAGAAAAATTCTCCGTCGAACAATATTGGTTAGTATAGTTAGTACAATTTAATTGAGAAAATTTTTTCCATTTGAAACAAGATTATTTACGTCTTATTAGATTTAAAGGCATGCACACATAATTTTTTTTTAATTCCCATTCCAAGCAGAAAAACAAAGAAGAATACTAATTTGAATATTAAATACATAATATTTTCTCTCTCAAAATACTTAATTTGAAATCAGAGTTAAAGAAATAACATTTCATTTTCAAAAAAAACTTTACATAGCCAAGAAAAAACCATTCCCAGAAAATTAATCACTAAAAATATTAATTTTTGTTAACAATTAAATACAGTATCTAGACGAGTTATTTATACTCCGTAGAATAAAGAACATTCAAGCCAAACTTTATCATTATTTTTAAACACAATACACATGTATATGTATTAACAATATTAAAACTATATGTACCATTACAATAGAATAGCTCAAGATAATATTTTCTCAAAAAAATATTTCTTAATCAATGTTACATAAAGCTAACAAGATGGAGTAAAAAAAAGGAACAAAAAACACCTCAAATAAGCTGGATGGAGCAAAAAAAACAAAAAAATAAATAGACTCCCTATCAATCAACCAACCTCTCATAAAGATTCCTTTCCAGCAAAGTAAAAAAAAATAAATCATTATTTTTTTTCTGTCCAATGTATGTGAAAGTCATTGAGCAATTCAGCTAAGATGACTGACAATCGTAGAAGAAAAAAAAGAGAAAGAGAATAAGGAAGAGAAAAAAGATTGTACAAAAGATAATCTTCTTAAGCTTTACTACATGACAAACTACATCAAGATAAAAATCTCAATTTCCAAGAATCATATTATACCGTAATAATCCCAATTAGTATCCAAGACTTTCTCCTTTTCCTCTCCCTCTCCAAAAAAATAAATAAAAATAATCTAATACTCTAGTCAAGATTACAATCTCATTTTTGGTGACCCAGGACTCAATTTGGATTATTACGGTATACAAGAAAGAGAGAGAAAGTACAGTCACATGTAATAAAAGATGACAGGTTGATTAATCGAAGAAAGTTGAACAGAAACCACAAAAAAAATATAATGCAAAGAGTTAACAAGAGTAAAGACAATGAAGAGAGAGAGAGAGAGAGAGAGAGAGGAAGGGAGGAAGATGTACAATAAAAAAAGAGAGAGAAAAGGATAAAGTACAAAGAGTATATTATTACTATATAAATATATACATATATATATATATATATATAAATCTATAAATCTACCACTAAAACTTAGACTATATACGATCAACTTTATAACAAACAGCTCAGTTAAAACAAGAAGAAAAAGAGAGAGAAAGTAGAAACAGAGAAGCAGCGGAGAGCTCCAGAGTAAAAAAAAATAAAATAAAGTTTTTCTAGATTCTAGATATTTTTTTTTGTTATATATTGTTAAATATGTATACTATTGTATTATAAAGATGAAGAAGAGGAAGAGCTTTTTTTTGCATTCACAGAAAAGTCCAGAGCCAGAAGTAGGTAGGTAGGTAGTAGTAGCGAAGGTAAGTTTTTTTTTTTTAACTTTTTGCTCGTCAGTACAATATAGCGTGATCTCTTTTTTTGTATTTTTGTGGGTAGAATTGCATTAGCCGTGGGCCAAATCTCACTGAGCAACCCGAGAACGATCCATCATGATTGACAACCGACACAAGTCAAAAGTTGAACAACATGAATAGATCAAATATATATTTGATCTCGTTTTACCAAATGAGATTAAATCACAGCTAATAATCCCATTTCAAAGTTGTACAAAAGAATTAAAACCAAAATAAATATTTTCCTTCCTTCTGAAAGTTCCAAGAAAATCTCTTCAAAAATTTTCATCTGATAATTCCATATCAGAACACCCCTTTCCCCCCCCCCTTTTTTTCCTTCCCCTCTTCAACAAAAAATTTTGAGACTGAATGGGTAAAGTAACAAGAATATCAAAACACCCCCCTCTTCTCTCATGCCAGTACCAATCTCCCTTATCGAATTTTCAAAAGTCTCTCTCTCTTTC
>JAQIVZ010000373.1:0-73574 GCA_034700945.1 Arrhopalites spinosus
AATTTTTAATTTTTTTAATTGTTGTTGTTATAGTAGTTAAGTTGAAAATCCGCGCGATAACAAGGTACCCCCCGAGAGTGGGAATGCTTTTTTTTTGGGACAAAATGGACTATGTCGACTCTAGTTTCTTTAATTTCTCGTGAGTAAAAACAACTTAAAAAAACTGGAGAGTGTCAAGTTGCCTCAAAATAGGAAAAAAAATTAGGGGAGTTTCGTCATTCTCTCCATAAAGAAGGCGTTCGCTCGTCCAATTTTCGAAGCATTTTGTAATGCTCCTTGTCCCTCACTGTGATTAGCCAAAGATCACTGAAAATTCACTACAAAATTAGAGGAAAGATTGGATGGAACACTGAACATGTTTAAATAAAATTGTTTAAAATTCATTTTGCTGGATGGACTATGAGAAGTTATTAGTGGTACACTGACCTGCGACCTCCGACTGTGTGTTCAGAACCCGTCACATTAGTTGACCCCCAGTGAAAATGCAATTGAGCAAAATTATAATTTTTTTTTTTAAGAAGACTCCCTGTCAGTTTAAAAGTTTTTCCAGGATTGGGTTTGGGTGTCACCTGAACTAAATGAGAGAAAATATCATTAATTAAATATTAAATACTATTATTACTGTATTTATAGTCATCTATTATTTTTTAAAATGATAAATTATTATAATGAGCTTCAATTTTAAAATAAAATTGCACACCTGTATGTCCATTATTTTCCAACTCAAAATCTACCATTTCATAATATTCGGGACTTTGTTCCAACTCAGCTATTTTAAAATTTTTGAAATAGTCGTAATTGTCTTCAATGTCAATTGGACTCTGAGACTTTCCGGTTTGGCACTTTTCTCCTTTCCACTGGCTAACTAAATGAAATAATTAATTAATTCACAAGAAATGACAATTTACGTGCCTTGACTGAATATTTTGTGAGTAAATTGTGACTCCAGTACTTACAACAGTCATTTTCTTCATAGTAGCAATAGGAGCCTGAAAAGGATAGAATTATTTTAATTAAAATGTCTGATACACTAAATACATTTAGGTAAATTAAATAGAATTTAAGTATACCGTCTCCACTTCCCAACGAACGCTCAAAATGACTGATCAGTGCCCACAAGAGCAAGAGAATAACCAAATTACTCATCGTCTAAAAACGAGCAGGAATATAAAATTGGCTGTACTAATAGCATACAAGAACTTTTCACAAAAATTATCATGAAAATTGAGCCAAGGAACTTTTTCAATCCATTTTGGAAAAAGTTTAGTGTTCTTCAATTGTTAGGGGTGAGATGAAAACTGTCAGGATGGGTAAGACGATTAAAGTCATTTTGGGACAAATGAGACGTAATTTATAGGCGAATTGAATTTATTCTGAACCATTTCATTATTTACTCCAAGTCACGATTCAAATATTCACTGACTTTTCTATAATGTCAATTTGACAATGGCTTTATTGTTTTAAGGCAATTTTAGACAATTAATCTTCATTCACCTCATTGGCATGAAATTGAACGAGGGATTATTGCTCTCCTGTAAATTCTGATTTCTGATGATTATAAAATATTATTGATTTAGATGCATCATCTCATCTCATAATAGTCAACAGAGTTAAAACAATCTGTAAATGAAGACAGGAATACTTACAGTGCAAAGAAAAGACAATTTTGTGGTGAAAAGTATTGTATACAGTTTTTATTGTTTTTTTATGATTAAATAATATTTAAACTACTTTTACCGGTATCATTATTTACAAAATTCAGTCACAGGGATAGGAAGGTGTATAGGTAGGGTATGTTTTTTCATGATGAAGTGCGATATCAACATTTATTAATACTAGTAGTAAATATATTTAATATATTATGTTGGATTCATAATAAAAAAAATTCGATCATGTTGACATTTGAACCACACAAGGAATAAATAAATAAATCTTTCTAACAAAATATTGCATCGCTTTATAATATAAAGTACAGTTATAGAATTCAAGTACCACATAATGATAATAATACAGAGATAAAGAAGATCTGTAGTATTTAACTTTATGCCATTAGAGGCATTTTGTCTTCAAAATTTGATATCGAGGAAGCATTCGCTCGGTCAACTTTACGTTGAATCGTCATGGCTCGAAAGACCATGAGACTGGCAACTGCAGAAAGAAAAATCATCAAGGTAAACATTGCATCCCATCCATACTTGTCAGATATCTGAAAATGTCCACAAGAAATATAAATTAAGTTTAATTAAATTTATTGAAACATGTGTACACACAAGACTATGTATTAGAAATATACAAATATTTTGAAAAATAAAACTTACAAAGCCAACAACAGGGCCTTCTAAAACGGCTCCAAGGGTTCCAAAACCATTAATGAGCCCCGTGACTGCAGCCCCCATTTTCATACCATTGGCTTCCCCAATTTTCATGGAGACAGAGCCAGCGAGTAAAGCATCAGTCCCACCATTTGTGGCTCCAGCAATGAACATGAAGATTGCATTGTAGACGATACCCCAACGAGCTGTCAATGCAAACAATGCCATGCTCACTGAACTCGCCGTGACAAAAATCCACATTCCTATAAAAAAAAGAAATTATATATTAGTATTAGTATTAGTTTTACTAGATACAAATTTTTGTATCAACAATCATTTTAAATATTAAATGTTATTGTATATCATTTAACTAACCGAGTAATGTTGACTTTTTAAATTTTTTGTCCAGAATTAAACCAATTATTGGACTTCCTAGACTTCCACCAATATCAAAAACTGTTGAGAAAAGTCCAGCTCTTGTGACGGAGTAATTGAGAAAATGAACAAGGTACCTTCAAACATAACATGAAATTATTATTATATAAATAGTGAAATAATTAAAGCTCCCATTTTAAATTGGTATTTTTGACGAAACTACGAAAACAGTAAAGAAAGAAAAATACGTACATTGGTAACCACATGACCAGGACCTGAAATATCCAATAAAACAATATTCTATCATGTCTATAAATCTTATTGCTAGGTTTGTAACAAAAGAACAAAATTTATATAAAGGTAAGTACTTACGTAGCGAACGACTTTGAGACAAAGAACCGTCATGGCAATATCAAAAACTGCTGGAATTCTCCACAGCTGCCAACACGATCTTTTTGGTGGGTCTTCACCGACAATTTTTGCAAGACTTCCAATGGTAACTTCCTTTCCAGGAACAGTTATGTGTTTTTCTTCTGGAGTATATAAAACACAATAAACTAAAACTCCAAGAACAACAGCTGCAACACCCGGAGGAACATGGACCATTCTCCATCCATATGATGCTTGAAGCTGGACAGCCAAATAAGTTCCAAGGGCTCCACCAACATAGACTGAAGTTGACACCATGCCCACAACTGAATTCAGTTTTGCATCAGGATACCAAGCACAGACAGCCTTACAACAGGCTGGCCAACAGGGCCCTTGCATAGCACCATTGATGAACATGATGAAGACTAGCATTGGATAGGAATTCCACATTCCAAATGTGAACATTGCAGAACCAGCGACGGTGAGACATAGACTAATAGTGACCCTTGGACCGAACCGGTCACCCAATTGACTACTACTGATTTGAACCTATTATAAATATTTAAAAAACAGAATAAGTAACATGATGTACATACATATCAGGGTGTGCAAGATAACATATGATGTGAAATTAAATGTTCAATTTTGATAATATTTTGTAATTGTCAAAGTACAAAAATATAAACAATAACAAGTAATAAAAAAGGGAATGATTGACATACCAAGGCATAAGGAAGAAGCAAGCCCACATCCAACCATCCTAGTTCAGTCTGTGTCAAATTAAATTCTGCTTCTAAACTGGGTTTGATTAATCCAAGAGGTTTTCGAAGAAAATAAAGAATGCCATATGACAGCCATGTCGTTGCAAAGATGACAAGCTGATTCCGGCGAAGAAGAGACGGCATCCCGACCTTTTGATATATTTTCTCCTACTAACTAAATGACAATTTTCTTTGACGGAGAAATTAACAAACTTCCATCTCCCAAAAAAAGAATATCTGTCACATTTAAATTCCCCCTGTCCAAAGCCTTAGTTTGTTATCTTGGCGTGGATGTCGTGGGTGGCTTTGTTTTTATTTCCGGTCCGAATTCGGTTTCGATTTGTTTACCCCGATTTTCATTCATAGCTTTCTATTAATTTGTTTCTCTGCCAATTTTAATCAGGCATTTTCATTTGTCAAAATTCAATGAAAAGAGTACTTGTAAAGTTTTCTAAGGTACCTTTCCATTGGCTAATTGCTGAAAAAATGAGTACATTATTTGCAATACAAAATGATGCTTTAGCTTCAGTCAAATTAACATGGAAAGGATGAGAAATACTCCGCAGAACCTACAATTAAAACTTTGAGGTCAAATAGAATAAAATATAGAATAGATAAATCACAGTTATCATTATGGATGATGCCTTTACTCCTCTTTCTCAAAGCTTGTGCCAACCTGATGAGCTTTAATAAGAGCAAAAAAAGAGGTCAAAGAGTACTCATAGGTCAGTCCTTGAGTGTTTCTGTGTTGACCCTTGTCGTTGGCTAGTCTTCAAGTAACTTTGTACTTCAAACTACAACAAATTCAAAGGTAGCATAGTTGACAGGAAGGATTTCACCAAGGTTTATTAGAAAGGGTCTCTAATTTTTATTTAATGAAACTTAAAAGTAGGGTATTATGATGCACAGTAAATCTTTTTCTCCTTTTTGATTATCATGGTGAAAAATCACTCAAAACTGATTTGGGCCAGTGAAACAATTTTTTAGTTGTTTTTAGTCAACAAAGAATTACCCATAGAAGACATTGAGCATGAAAGGGCGGAATAAAAAAATTTTAAACAAAAATCAAATAATTCCGATACATTGAGTGATTAACTGCATCTGTAGTTAAGTTTAATTAAATACTGTTCATGTTAGCTACGTGGCTTTTGCAGCGACGTGCAGAAAACATTACTGGCTAATGCTAATGACTGTCAGTCATTCGGGGGGTTAACCCAGTTTTGTATGTCAACACAATTACAAAATGTTTAAATTGGAATCCTACATAACTCCATATATTCTTGCTTACTTGGGTACGTGACTTTTACCAATTTATTTATGAAGTAACTAAAGTCTCATCTAATTATGATCTGAAAAAATGTTATCAATGTAAAAATGTGTACAATATATTATACTAAAAGTTTATACAGCAACTAACATTAACTCTTTTACTACCTCCTTTAGACAAATATTTTAAAAATTTCAATCCGGCAAACTTTCAGGTATGTCGTGTACAAAGAAACTTAATCATTGTCATAATTTGATTGTGTCACAGTAGTAATAGTATTTTGTAATGTTCATTTTGATGAAAGCTACCATATACAATGACTGTATTTGTTTTGTATTCATAGTTTTCTCTCTTATCTGGAGCCAATTTTAGAAACTTGGACTTAAATCTTGAAGTTTTGGAAGATGAATTTAATCTGCCCGTTACTTTTGTCAGCGGTCATATTCATGAGCTTAGATTGAATGTCCCATGGACAAAAATAACATATGAACCAATCACAGTGAATGTCAACACTATAGGTAAAAATTTGTGTACATTTTTATAACGTGACATTTTTACATGTTGAGAATTTTCGTTCTTTTCACAGAGATTACATTAAAGTTAAAGAAGGATGATGGCTCTGCAGCTGGTTCTGAAGTGGGAGGAAAGGGAGCAAGTGATCCCTGCACTCCAACATCTCCAACATCTCCGAAATCGTAAGTTATTATTTTTAAAGCATTTTAGACATTTCAAGGGTTTTTCTAATTTTTGTTTTGTAAACTTGTAAATGACAGGAAGATCGCAAAAGCGCCGGAAGAACCTCCAGGATACGTACAAAACTTAATTAATAAGATGATAACCAATATTAGGATCGATTTTCAAAATGTGATTGTCAAGTTAGTCGAAGAAGACATTGTGTTCACGCTAAATGTTAAAACTGCTAGCCTGTATCCAACCGATGGAGACTGGATTGCGTCTTTCATTGGTAAGTTCTGTAATTACAGAAAATCTTTGTTCATGATAATCTTTCATAACCAATATGTGACAAAATATGAATGTTAAATTCTTTTTGTGTACAGATTTAATTGCTCCAGAATTTGCTTTAAGAAGAAAGTTGGCATTTAGTGATTTAACCGTGTGTCTTGATCAGACCAATAGTGCTGGGAAAATTGAACAATATTTGGTAAGCTTCTTTGATTTTAATTCTAAACAAACATTTGATGTCACAAAATATTTGTGACACACACATGAAATTTTAACTGACTTTTTAAATTCTGTACAGGAACCTCTTTTATACAAATGCTCATTTGAACTTAGAATGTTTCAAAAGTATCATAATTCATTTTCATCAAGACCATCCTTTACTAGAATGGATTTGTTTGCAGAAGAGTTAAAATTTACAATAACAGATGAGCAGGTATTATTTTCAAAAAAAAGAGAATGATTTGGAGATTTTGAAACTTAGACTGAGCAATGATTAATCTCTTTGTATTTTGTTCATAGATTCCAATGCTATTGCGATTATACAATCTAATATTTGTCCTAAAGAATAATATCATCAAAAAATCCTCGGCACATGTGATTGATCCGTTTACGACGACAAATCGTAAGTCATTTTATTTTATGAATATATTCATTTATTCAGTACCTGAGAGGAAAAATAAAATTATTAAATTAATAATTTGAATTAATTTGTAGAAAACATTCAAAGTTGTGACGAACTGTCTGATGTCCTCTGTGAAGATGAAGACGATCCTGTTATGAACTGGGCATCATGGGCAGTAGGCTGGATTCCAGGTACATTAAAATTATTTTAATTTATGTAATAGAATCCTCATGAATGAAATGTATTTAATAATTATTTAATAGAAATTAGAAATTTAATTGTAATACAATTTCAAGTTCATTGCATTACAATCAGTAAAAACAATTATTTCAACTGTGCCTTCTTCTTGTACAGATATCTCGAGTACAGTTTTTGGAGTTGTAGATGCTAATGAGGATCCGGAGTCAGCAGATTTTAAACCGTCCATAAGTCACATTGGGTTTTATGCTAACAAGGCTACTATAATTTTTAAAGTAATTTAATTTGTTAATATAAAAAAATATTCTCAAGGTAGAATAAGAGGAGGTCTAACTAAATTTGTTTGATTTTAATTTAAGGGTATAGAAACTGTAGCTGAACAAAAAAATTCACACGGTGCTAGAAGAGTCAAATTTCAACCGTTTTTGAAATGTTCCGTACAAGGGATTATTTGTGATATGATTCAACGGGAACAGGATTCCAATTTATTCATGGGAGTTTCTCAGGTACTACAATATGAATTGCTTAAATTGTACAAATAAAATATTTGACTGGGTAGTTATTTGTACAAAAGAATACTAAAGGCGTTAATGTTTTAACATTGGTGTTTATTTTTTCTCGGATTAAGATTTTAATTATGGGAGTTCACACGTGTCCATGCGGAATGAAAGACTTTATTGATGATAAAACGAGTGATGGAGCAAATGGAGAATATTTGAACATTGGCAAAGTTAATGAGTTATTTTTGGAAAACACATTATTTCATGAGGAACATGAAATTTTACCTCCTGAGGAAACAGTATTTGCATACGACAACCATGTAGAAGTCTTCACCGAGGAAATGATGTTAAACAGAACTTCAGCCGTGGCAATCGAGTATCTAGAGGTAACAGGGAGTGATGGTCCCGCATCTGAAGAGGATCTACATCATTCATCTATTGATTTAGCGTAATTTCGCTTTACAAAATTTTTCATTTTCTTTATAACTAATGCTTTGTAGCTCAATTCAAGTGTAATAAATAAATAATTGTTCTAACAGGCGAGACAAGCTACTATGCCGTCTTGTAATTGGACCAAGTAAAATAAAATTATGCTCTGGATCTATTCATCGTATCAAAATGATTCTGTTTGCTGCAACACTTTACGATTATGACGCTGCAGACTTGCAGGGCAATGATGGTAAGTACCCAAAAGATAGTACAAAAATAAAAAAAGAGCATGTCTTGTTTTTGAGCCTACTCAAAATTTTGTTATTTTTTTTTACATGCTGTTTTACTTTATATCTTCAGCGTCTCAACAAGTGTCAAGAAACTCACACTCGGAGATCAATCCTTTGAATTCTTTCGACTTTAATAGAGTTCAAAATATGGACTCAGCGTACGATATCTATCAATTTACCATATTTAGACCAAATGTGGAAATTCTTGCAGGGGACCATTTAGACTATGATCATCAAACTCATCTTCGTGCAAAATATAAGAAAAGAAAAACAGCCACAATTACTCCTCTCTCTGATGTTTTACCAGAGTGGCCAAAAATTATATTGACCTTTAGTTGTATTGATGGCAGAGTGACTGATCCTAATGCTAGATTTAGAAAACTAATGAAAAAATTCAGTTCCGCTCCTCGTCCTCTTTTGGAATTATTCAAGTATAAAATGGCAGCAAAGGTATGCGCTATTGAACCAAAGAAATATATTATTATTATTTTATTTTCGTGTTTAATTTTGTCGTTGGCCCATATAACACATTTAAATATTACGGCAAGCTTTACAAAAGTGTTAATAGGTTTATTAACAAAATTGATTTAATTAACAGATTTTCACTGCTGAAGTTAAACTTCGTTCTGATCAATTCATCATACCAGTGTGCATTCCATTTAATATGGAATTTAATTACAGTGCCATTGGCAGACCTGAACTATGGCCTAGTAAATTTAGTCAAATTTCTGATTTGGAACTAACTTTGGGTATGAATTTTTGTAAAATTTTATTTAGTATTAGCATTACATTTTTGTTAATGGTCACTTTAATTTATTTTGTTTTCCAGACGATTTTCGAATCAATTTAGCAAAGCCTCATTTGATGCTCCTACAAGTTATTCTGGTATCCTGCTACGATGAGAGAATGTCAGAACATTTAACGTCGACAACACTTTTACGAGACTTGCCCCACTACAGTAAGCATATTCCAATATTCATTATTTAAGAAAAAATCTCCCATAAAGGAAAGGAATAAGGGTTGTTTATTTTTTAATTAAAATGTTTCTTGGATTATTTTATTGTGTACAGATCAAGGGGATATAGTGATACATGTGACAGAGCTGAACTTGCAAGCTGTTTTTACTCGAGTTCTTCATACAACCAAACTTAGAATTGGCTCTGTGGGTGTCTTTCTTCACAGTTCACATTATCCAGTTCCAATTCCAATATTTGAAGGACCACCTAGTAATCGACCTGACCCAGAAGGTTTGAGGATAAAAAATAAGATTTCTATTTTTGTTTAGATTAATTGGATCTACGTATTAATAGTGTTGATTGAAATTATGTGTAATTAACTGTCGGTTTCTTTTTTGACAGGATCGGCTGTTATAGTTTTGCAATATCCTTTACAATTTATTGAAGAAACGTCTAATGAAGAAAGTGATGAGGAACCGAAAGTCAGTCCTTCGTTGGATGAAAGATATTCAAATGACTTGACTCCCTTACTCATAGTCAACATATCAGAGTTTATTATGCAATTTGAATTAATGTTTTTTCAATTACTAAGTTATCAACCCAAGCAAATGCCATCATCCATTCCTTTATCCATGCAAACAAGTGGTCAAATTCTTCACCCCATGATTCCAATAAGTCGAGCCTCTTCTCGAATGTCAGTCATTAGTAAGCCACAATCATCTTGGTCAGCCTCTGATGATGCTAATGGGAGTGTAACTGGCAAAGATTTTCAACAATTATATGAAGGTCCAAAATCAAGTACACACATTACAAGTATCCCAGAATCTTCTTTCAACCATAGAAAAGGTCTAGAACCAAAAGAAAATGTGATTAGAAAATTCGACAAGTCAACATTGGAGGAGGAATTTAACCTTCGATTTGCTCCTTCCGTATACATTGAAACTTGGGGAAAATGGGTTATGGCAAATTTGGCTGTAATGATGAAAAGTTTTATCATGATCAATATTGGAGCTGGTGACTTTTGGTTTCCTGTAGGACAACAGTCATTCAAATCATTTCATGAAGCAGGAAATCATGGTGTTCTTATAGTTTCTCCAAAAGTGTTTGTTTTACCAGAAGGACCAAAAACTACGATGAATTTTCGTGAACTTCATCTTCCCGTTGCTCTACCACCAGAGTACAAAGGACGTGAATTATATCCTCTTCGAATTACTTTTGAAAATCTTGTTTTATCTACTGTTCATGTCACGGAGGGTAAACAACTTTTTGGTCTCCCCCTCTCTGTGCTGTTGACGTTGACTTTGTCAGAGAGAAAAATTGATGGGAAGCATTCTGTGATTGCTGCATTTCTTCATTGTGACATTTCATCTATTAAACTTTCACTATCTTTTGTACAGGTGAGAAATTTTTTTTTAAAGAAATAGTTTTGGCGTACACTTTATTTTCTAAATGCTATTTGTAATAATTAATATGTGTACTTGAATTTACAGGTTAATTTATTGCTGAGATTAGTAGAACAAGTTTTATTTACTATGTCTGTGCTATTTGACAGTACAGACACTCTCATGTTGAGGTTAATGGACAACAATATTGATATAGAGCTACAAAATTTGAATTCAGACCAAAGTCTAATAGAAAATCGGGTTAGGATGGAGACTAATCCTCTTAATAAGGCTTCTACGAGAGGAAGTGATATTATAGCCTCACAGCATCATGACAATTCTTCATTACCAGAGACGGAACCTCAAAATTTATCAGAATCATTTGAAAGCGTTCAACAACCTGGTCACATTCAGGTGGAGAACATTGTACAACAAGAAACGAGAGCTTCAGTTTGGATGCAAGTGACGTTGGCTCAATTTCAACTCATTATTATCAACTCTGTACATGACAAGGGACAATTATCAGATCAAATGGTTTTCGAGTTGGAAGATGTAGTTTCATCATTGGATGTACAATCTGTTTTTGTCAAATGGTCTGTAAAAATTTCAAACATTAGTCTACGAAATTATAAAAGGACTACAGAAGATCGTTGGGATGTTGGGAAGTGTATAGGAATTATAATTTCAAGTGGTGAAGAGATTACAAAAGATATAAAAATACTGAAAGCATCTAATAGTACTAAACGTGAACATTCTCTCAGTTTATCAGCAAGTGGTAATTCTAGTCCAGTGCATGGGCAAAAAGTCAAGCAATCTACTTCTGCTGGACCGGCTGTAGGGTCAAAGATGAGGGGCATTTTAAATTTTACCTATACTCAAGTTCAAACAAAGAATTTTCATAAAAAGTCAGAACTACAGTCACCAAGTAAGTACAAAAAAATTATATTCATATCTATGCTTAATTGCAATTGTTATTACTACTAACCTAAAACAAAATTCTACTTTTGTTTTCACAGTTGCAAGATGGAATGCTGCCATCAAAAAGTACAGCGATAATCACAAAGACTCTCGTTATGATCGCTATGATAATGAGGATGATCGTTATTTGAGTGAATTTGATTTGAAAGTGGGCTCGCTTGATTTTTTTCTGGATTTAACAATGATTCATCCTTACATGAAGATTTTCAAAGCATTGACATCCCTTAAATTTCCACCCATGAACGAAAAAGTTTTGTACTCTTCTATGCCAGCTTACAGTCAAACAAAAATTCCCTTAATTTATTTGGAAACAAATCTTGTCCGAGTTTTTTTTAAAACTGCAGCACTTAGCTCAAGAAGAATTGATGTTCCCGATGTTCTTGTCCTTCAAATGTCAGCTTTAAACGTACACTCCCAGGTATATATTTTTCTACTAAAAATCACAATTATTTTGAGAACTGCTTGCATGCAAAAATATTGTACAGGTTGTGATTTTTTTTTGTAATTTCAATTTACAGTCGGAGAATCCATTGAATAGGTCAATAGTAAATAAAGACCTTTATCGAATGGCTGAGCATACAAATATACTGAGTGTGCCAGGATCACCAATTGAAGGTAATGCTATTTATGCAAGCTCTTGTTCTAAAACGTTGCACTACTTTTTTAACTCTTAAAATTACTAGTTTTAACCATGAATTTTTTTCTTAAACTTTTTTTTTGGAATCAAATGCAGATCGGCAATATCAAATTGATTTTTTGGAGGTGAATCTCTTTACATGCCACTGGAAGGATTTAAAAGCAAATAGTGGAGAATTATATCCAAGTCCAACCAGTAGAATGTTAAAGACAATGGGGGAAAATCCAGCTTTAGAATGGAATACTATTCGTAGTGTCCATGCTCCAGATGAAGTGATTGCACAACCAATTTTAGAAACAATTGACATTGGTATTGGATTCGCTCCGTGTATTGTCTATGAAGGGAAAATGAAAGACTCACAGAGACACTTGTTGATTGCTGGACACTCCCTTGAAGTAAATGCAACAAATGAAGTGTATATTTATGCTAATCTTCATCAAATTTCTGCTATTTGTGGAATTGGTGTTGATTTGCGGGATATGATGAATGACTGCCTATCTACAAATGATGTGGAGTTTAAGGAACAAATTGCTGCTTTTAATTTTTACAAAGAATCTGACTCTGGTATTGATTCTGTCCTCACATTGTCAGAGCCTGTGTTAGAAGAACGATGTGAAAAAAGTAGTGAATTGTTGAGTAAAGTCATTTTGCCTAATGGACCAAAAATGATTCCATTTGACTTTCTATGGACAGCGTCCCTGTTTCAAGTCATGACCTATGATTTAAAGTACCATCATAAGAGGGAGAAAAACAAATTAAAATCAGAAATTATTGGGATGGTTCCATTGACACTTCTCATTTTGGGTCAACCCCACGTTGTCCTCTCTATTGGTGAAATTAATCAAAGGGCCGAAGTTTCCATCTTTGAGCTTTGTGTTGGATTTGCACCTGCCAATAAAAGTAAATGCTTCTAATTTTTTCGACTGAATACAAGGCTCATTGGCTTTGCAATAAATTGGAGATTAAGGTGGGTAGCTAATTTTGTACATTTTTCGTTTCTTTAGAATCCACTACACATTTTTCATTGCCGGATATCAACGATTTTCCTGATCGATTATTTGAGTGTACATCAGGACAAAGAAATCCCAAGACAGGAATGGTTCCAGCATTCTTTACGGCTAAATTTACAGACTTTCGAAATAGACCATGTAAGACTCTATTCTATTTTTTGAATAATAATAAAACCAGAACTTCAAAAATAATGAAGAAGCCGAGTAAATATAAATTCAAAGGATGTCGTGATACTGTAAAAACAATGTATTTTTTTTCAATTATAGTTGACTTTGTGTGTGACGTTGGTCGGCCGTTAAAAATTAGTCTCTGTCGTAGAATAATTAAAAACTGGCTAAGAAGTGAGTAACTAAATAATTACATTTTATTTTAATTTGTAAGAATTATTTTTGCGCCCTTGTTCACAATTAAGAAGCAATCCTATTTTAAAATTTTTAGTTCGGAGTTATTTTGACACTATTAATTGGAAGAGGTCAAATCCTTGTGTTGGGAAAACGGATAAAAGTAGTAATTCGGCAATTGCAACATCCGAAATTCATGATACAGATGACTATGTGCAAGTTTTGTTTGGTAAAATTGGCACTGGAAAGATAACTTTGAATCAGGTATAAACAAGTGAAAGTTATTTTGACTGTGTTGATTGTTTTAAAAGAAATAATTATTTAAAAAAATAATCATGATTGAGGATTAAATATTTTATATGCGTACTTCTCTCAAAGGTTGTTCTCACCGTGATAGAAGAAGCCGAGGAGGATTTACCTCGATCATCAGCTGCATTAAGCCTTGCATCATGTGATTTACGAATTCGATCTCGAATCAAGAATATGCAGAAAGGAGACAGTGTACTAGTTCCGGATAATGTTTATTTAGATTTGAAGCTGCATGGCCTCACTTTACGCAGCGGTATTGGGGCAAGGTAAAAACTTTTTTCCTATTACGATGATAATTATATAAATAATAGATAAATACTTAACATTACTGGGGAAATTTTTGTATTAGGAGAGATATTATAATGCTACCTTGGAGTCTAACAATGAAAGGAAAATTTAAGTGGTACAACTGTATATCGTGGCCACGGACCGGTAGTTTTACTGGAAGTTTCATAACTGATCCAATTTCTTTTCACATTGGACCACAAAATGTGCTTGGTTTTCTGCAGCTTCATCGAACCTTTGGAAACTATTTATTTGTAAGTAATTGATCCCAAAAACAGCAAGACATATTCATAATACCAATGCATACCGATAACATTTTTTTTTTTTTTTTTACAGGATTTCCTCGCATATCAAGAAGAAAAACTAGAAGAAATTATGCATATTATTCCTGGACGTAAGTCAAATAATTCTAGAATAGAATTTTATGGAGATGTATTGTGTTGCGTAGTGATTAGTGTAAATACATATCAAAAATTTAACATGACCATTTGTATTTTTATCTCTCTCAACATTAGCTCCTGTACCAAGTGAAGAATACGAGGATGATTTAAGAGCAGGAAGTTTTAGATATGTCTACAAAGACAATTCATATGATTTACCTGAAATATATCAGATAGCCTTTTGTGAACGACACCGTACCATGACATGGAGATACCCACACAAACGATGCTTGATTCGTGTTGACAGGTAATAGCGTTGTGTTAAATTTTGCTACGTTAAATTATAAATATAAACTGTAAATAGACAAATGAAACAATTTTTTATTATTATTTTCAGTTTTCCAGTTCCACTAGATTCGGATCAAGCAAACAGCAAGACAAGAGAGGTAACAATTTTTTACCACTTTAATATTAAACTAATTTCAGACTTTTTGATTGAATTTGTGTTATAGTTGTAATAAATACATATCAGATTCATGTTTATTTATTATTTTTGCTTTAGATTCCTTGTATTGTTGAATATTGGGACGAAGCTCAGAATAAATTTTGTCATTATGGAGTTTTGTATTTGTCTGAGTCGGCAAGAGGTGTAAGTGCCTTAAATCTTAAACTAAGTTTAACTTGAGTAACCTTATTTATTTCTGCATTCTTCTCTTTAGTCCTTAAGATGTCCGGATAAAAAGAAGCTTCATCTCTTTACCTCCACAATTTGGCGAGTTGTAATAGAATTGAATGAGTAAGCCATAAATAAGAAGACTATTGACTCAATGCTAATTCGTCAAAGTAACTAATTTTGATTATTTCTTAAATTTAGGACTGACTCGATAAATCTAGTCAAGCCAGAGTTATTGGCTGCATCGTTACGTGTTGATTCATTACAAGATCCTTCATTAAATCCTGTCTTGAAAATTTACGTTGATATTCCAAGAGTCTCAGTACATTTTGTGACGCAGCTAACTTATGCCGGCAAAAGTAAAAACTACTAATGAAGTTATCTTATTCCAATTTGAAAATTTTCATTTGTACATGGCATTTTTATAACCAACCTATTTTTGCAGCCCCTGATGTCAATTTAAAATGTTTTTCCTTTGGGGGACTAACTCTACCGGACCAACCGTTTGCAACAATGGAATTGAACATGAATTCGCTTTTGGTGTCCTTATGGGCTTTGAAATGCAAAATTGATTTTAACTCGTATTTAAAACTTGCTGTGACAGAATATGGCTACTTGACGAACGTTCCTGTGATCGAACCATTCAATTTTCAAGTAAATTATAACTTAATTATCTGATATAAAATTATCAATACTTAATAGTTTCAAAATTAAAGTGATAATTTATATTTTAAACCATACCTTTACAGTTGTTTTGGAATTTAAATCAAGCGTCAGAGAATAAAACCAACTTAAAATTGCAGTTGAGCACCAAACCTATTGGAGTTAAACTTAGTGCTTCGGTCCTGCATACTATTACAGCTTCATTAATTACTTGGGTCCAAGTGTTAGAAAATTATAAGTAAGTACTAGTACAAGTAGTAGATAATTTAAAGGGAGCTACTCTGAGAGAGAATTAAATTGTCATAATTTTAAATTCCAATTAATTTTTTTAGTGGAGATATTGTTGACTTCAGTTCATTCCAGAAATCGTAAGCAGAAATAACTTGTTTTTATTTTCAATTTTCTGTTTGTGTTTTGTAAATTCTCAAATTTTTTTGAATTTTATCCAGGCGGTTAGTGCATTTGGCTGAAATTCTAATCTGTAATGATCTTAATGCGGACATACTGTTGAATCAAGTGGGGTCGGGTAATCGTAGTGTGACTGAAAATTTTCAATGTATTGGTGGTCGTGAATGTTTTGCTTTTGTATGGCCTACACAAAAAGCTAATGCACAATGTAAAATATCTGTACGGGATCCTGACTGGAAAGCATCTGATATCATTTCATTCAGTAAATTTGGATACAGCGTTCTCAAGATTGCTAAAAGCTCTCACAAGATATTTATTAAAAATACAAAAATTTTGGGATGTCAAAAAATTGTGAGTTTTTTTCATCAATAATCAAATTAATTTGAAATAAAATTTTGCAAACTAATAATAATTAAATTTTTTATTGTTTGTTTACACAGATAACCATTTCGGGACCGTTTTCTGTAGTTAACGCCTTGGATGAAGTAATTGAAGTCGCTTTACTTCCAAAATTTGGAGGACGAGAAATTACATGGCCTGTTCAAAGTCGTAGTCATGGTCCTTCTCGACTAATTGATGTTGAAAATGTAGAACATTTAAGGTTCAGATTTGCTGGGGAAAATTCAGCCCTACCTTGGAGTCCAGTTGTCACCATTGAGGATATCAAGAAAAAGCGTTATATATTCTGGGAAAGTATGTATTTTTTAATGCATTTAACAGGCGAGAAATTTAATAATGAGAATCTTATAAACAAATTATTTATACTTTAGTGTACAAAGAGAAAACTGGCGGAGCAATCATCACCTACTCGTTTTGGTGTTCCTATGTTGAGGAATTTATTGAGAATGCTCAACGATCTATTGTAAGTCTTACTTACTGTTTAATTTTAAGAAGGACTTCTATAAAATATTTTGGTTTCACAGTATCTCATGTAATGTGTATTTGTTACTGAAATAGGTCATCATTTCTCCATTTTATCGTGTAAAATCGTCATTGCCCACTACAACTACTGTTTACAATACAATTGGAAGAAATCTCACGGAAGATATTTTCCAGTTGAAGGGAGAAGGAGCAGAGCAACAAATTGATTTTATTGGAAGTCCTGATGTTGTCCATCATTTGACTTTTCAGTCTAGGTGAGTTTTCAAACAATGACATTCGAATAACTAAAAGTTTACTTGCATTATATTTAATATGATGTTGAAAAATTGTCTTGATTCTAATAAAAATCTTTTGGATTGTAGTCCTTATGTCTCTCAGTCCAGTCCTCCAATATCATTATTACCAGGTGGACCAGATTTAGAAAAACCAGTAGTCTTTCGTCCAATTGATGAAATTATACAGGCTGTGGTTGAAAGTTCAAGTTCAATTGATGGAAACGAGCGACCACAACAAAGTCAAGCTCAAAAGTGGCCATATATTTCTGATGAATTGATTATAGACAATTGGATAGTTTGTGATCAAATTACAACTGATATAGGGGTAAGAAAGTTCTCTCATAGTTGACAACGCATAAATATTTGTGACATGTGATAATTTGGTTTACAGATGGAATACACAACTTGGATCGAAGGACTCCCAACTGTTTTAGTTGACATTAAACCACGTGCCATTGTCATTAATCTTACTGGACAGACTATAAGCTATCAAGTTTTAGAAGAATCATCGAGCCCTCAACATGACATTCCTTCATGTTCTGTATTTACACCTGCAAAAATTCGAGTATGGTCATACGTTTTTTTGACATGTTTGTTTTGAAAATTATATTCACAAATGTTTGTCTTTACATATATCAATTTTCTTTTTTGATTTTAGGACCCATTCAAGTTGGGATTTGAGTCTCACAACGAGCTTTTTTGGACCAATCCATTGGAGTTTACGGAACAAAAGTCAAGGACTGACATTCATTACATTAACTCCAACTCTCAAATTCCTATTGATAGTTTTAGCCGTAAGTAAAAAAAGTGTATGATTATTTGTAATAATTTCATGTTTTAAAAGTAGATACAAAAGTAATTGTAGTGAAATCATACTTCTTGAATTCAAAAGTACTTATTTATCGTGACGTAGGTTAACATATCCTACTAATTGTACTTTCTCTTTATAGGTTTGGAAATATTTGGGAACAATGAGGTAAATCTTAATAGACTATTATTACATACATGCTGAAGCTAAAATTTTCAGCTACCGCCGGCTCTCCGGCGTAGCCTCCGCCTGCTTCCGCCGTCCAAAATTTTAGCCTTCGCCAGCCTCCGTATGTATGTATATTACTGTAAAAAAGCATAGGCGGAGGCTGAAAATTTGTCCAGGCGGAGCCTGGACAAAATTTTCCAGCCTCCGCTGGCGGAAGCAGGCGGAAGGCGTCAGCATGTACTATACATGTTAGTTATGTACAAATGTTTATAGCTACAGGGAAAGTATTAACACAAAAATATTTAAATGTCACAGATATGTCAAATGACATTGGAAGCACGGATGAAAAGAAATATTTTAACACTGGTTCTTCGGTCCACTTTTATGATTCAAAACAAAACAGAGTCATGGTTGCTAATTAAAGGCATCTCTCTGAATCAAAACAAGGTTCAAGAAAGTCAAGATTGGTTAGATATCCCATCACCACAATTATTTTATCCAGACTCTAAACCAGCTAGTAAAACAAAGGAGACTGGAAATTCCTCGCCTTTATTAATTCATTATTCTGACCATTCCACCTCACCACAAGATGAAGCGAGGACTTCTGTTCAACTCAAGTATTTAGCTTTGAGTTGTGGTGGACCATGGTGGTTCTGTCAGGTTAGTTAAATGAATTTTTCAACTCATTACAAAATAATTCAATTTATGAAACTCACAAATTGATTCGTTTTTTTCAGTTGTTGAAATTCGACCTGATTTTTAATCATTTGCCAGCTAGTGATGGTATTTCCGGCAGGAGATGTGTCATCAGCATTCCTAAATTCTCTCCTGCATCAACAACGGTAGTCGAGAGCAAGAGGTAATTTTGTGGGTTTTGATTTCAACTTTAAAAATACAAATATTTAGTAAAATCAAAGTGGGCTTTATAATAAAGTGCTTGCTATAATATTATACTAGATATCCTGACGGATTAGAGGAAGCCTCACTTCCAGTGATTTTAAGTTGGTGCGTTAAGAATGGTCAAGTGTGGGTGGCAATTTCTCCTGATGTGACTCCCCAGCTAATATTACACAATTTATCCTCAAAACCATTGTTTTACTCTCAAGCTAGTGTAAATAACAATATTCCTTTGCATGAGACTGAAAATTTTGAACAGTATTCCTATTTACCCTCTCAATCCCGTGGATATTATACATTTCCCAGCTCTTACTCTAAGTTTCCCAAAATTTTAACTGAAACCCAAGTTCCGTCATTGATTATAACAAAAATACCTGACAAGCCTAAAGGGATACCAAAGGTTCATGCTGACTCGTATATATTGTTCCAAGAACAAAATATAATATATACAGGTAAGACCTTAACTAAATTTAATCAAATTTAATTATTATGAGTAGCAATCATTCATTAGGAGGTATAAATTCCTACTGGTTCACAAGTGTCTTTTTATTATTATCCATAGGTAAATTTGAGTGGTCAAAGCCCATAAGAGTAGATGGTCCACTACAGTCAGTTCAAATAGTGGACATTCTTGGGGTAAAACTGACTGTGGAGCAACTCGGACTCTGTAGTCATGTTTATATTGAAAACTTGTCAAGTGTAGAAATATCTGCTAAAGATATTCGTCATAGAATTTTAGGAGGAATACATACAAATAGTCATGAACAAAATCTTGAACACTCTGATAAATCGAAACAAGACATGAATAGCTTCAACACCATTTCGGACCATTCTTCTAAAAGAAAAAGTATAATAGAAGAAAATACGTAAGTTCATTAACATTACTTCTGTCCTATTAGTAAATTAATTTTTTCTGGTTATTTAAAGTGTGAGACAAAAAATTAATTAAATACTTTTACTTTGTTCACAGAATTGTTTCAATTCCAACAACAACAAAGGAAGAAATTGTTTATTTACCTATGGAGTTTGTAATCTACATTCCATGGTTTCGCATCATTTTCTTGAGCAATGTTTCTGATAATGGAAAACAACATGAAGTTTTAAGTTCGTCTGTTCAGGATGTTGTTGTTGAAAGATATTCTCAAGTTGAACACGTGAAATTACGGTCACTTGGAAATGAGTACGTTGAAATAACTTTTATCAATAAAAAAATTATAATTGAATGAAATTTTCAAATGTATCGTTAATCTACATGTCAGTACATGTTTATTTTATTTTTTATCAATGTAGGGAATTGGAAAATTTGGTGGTTCGCCTGAGAATTGGTGACATGCAAGTTGATACTCCTGCATTTGGTGATAAAACTCCTGACTTTGTAGTGGTTTTGAAAAGTGATGAAGAGTATGTACCATTGTTTTCAGCTAGAAATGAAGGATTTGATATCTTTTCTGAACAGCCATTAAAATTACCTAAAAAGAGTTTGATTCAAGGAGAAGCATCGTATAAAATGACGTCACGCACTACAAAAGAATTACAAAAGATACATGCAAAATTTGAGCCAGTGTCTGTTTTCGTTGAAAAGCATTTACTAATAGAAGTGATACCTGTAATGAGAGAGATATTTTCATCTCTTGAAGAAAGACTTCCTGAATTGTCCACTGCCGTGTGTTTACCAGCAGCTGAACAATTTTTAGTTGTGGAATCAAATCATTCCATAGCCTCAATGTGGAATTTTGAAAATATTTTGGTGGAACAATCTGTGGATGGTCAACCCAATGACCATTCAAAAGTACCTTTGATTTCAGCAGAGGAAACGAAAAGTATAAAAAAGTCACAAGTCATAACATTGCTGGATGATTTAATGCAGATTAATGAAGAGATGACAGAAATTATGAAAGAAGATCAATTGGCCAAGGAAATGGAGAAACTGAGCACAGAACATGAAGCTCCTGGTAGTCATGATATTGACCATAAGGGTACAGAAACTGGAGGTGAAAATATGATTACTGAAGACTCTGGCCATGTCAAACCGCCAGTGCTACGGAAACCAATAGAAATGGAGGAGAATAAATTGTCAGATCAGAAGAAGTCTGATGGAAAAAATATTACTGGGCATCATCGAGAAAATTTACCTGGTTCCTCAAAAGTACCAAATGTAACTTTCCAATTGGAACAGGATTCTGTCAAAGAATTAAATTCTTGTGTTCCTCAGGAATCACTTGAGCCCTCAAACAGTCATGAAAATGGTTCATCAGAAAAGGAAACGAAGCATGAAAAAAAAGTGGCTGAAGATTTTGTTTTTGTTTTGAGTCCTCCAAATGATGGAGCAAACGGACGTCCTTCAGAAAAAGAAAAATTAATACAAGATAAAAGTATAAAGGAATCAGAGTATCGAGTGCCATTCTTGAATCCACCACCAGACGTTGATGGTTTACTACAAGAATTTGCAGAACCTCTTCGTTTACAACAAATGCTATTTGATCCTCTTACAGTTTATATCACTGCCAGAATAACGGCTGTGTTGTATATTGCTGTAGATAGATCTCCAATTCATATTAGTGAATTTGTTCGCAATTCAATTTTGACAACACATTATGATCTTGGTCAAGAAATTGGAAATCACTACTTTCATGGAATAATGTTTCGACTAAACAACTTAATTAATGGTGTGGGATCACTAGAACTTGTGGGAAGTCCTACTAGTTGGCTAAGAGAGGTGTCAACAGGTTTACATGATTTGGTTGTTTATCCATATCACGGTATTTTTGATGGGCCAACTGGATTTTTTATTGGACTTGGAAGTGGATTTTCATCTTTAGTTAAACATGTTGCAGCAGGTAATACATTATGAAAATTTAACTGTCCAGTCAAAATCTCATGAGAAAAGTAACTGTAGCTTTAAAGTACTGTTTTTTTTGTCAATCTATCAAGGTACTGTAAATTCAGTGACTAATTCTGCTTGGAGTATTTCTCGAAACTTGGATCGAATCACTGACCCCTCAGGTAAATTTTTTTTGTCACATTTTTGTCACAATTAACTTAAAAGAGAGAGAGAGAGAGTAAATTAGTAATCTATTGTTAACTTTCAGATGAAGATGATCGGCGCTCCATCGTGGGTGTCACTGATGGCATTGGAAAAGGTTTAACTTCTCTAGGAGTACGAATGCTTGGTAATTTATTATCAATATTGTTAACGCATATCTCAGATGGGATTTATAAACTAAATTTGTTTTCAATTAAATTTTATAGGGGCTGTAGGAGGAATTGTACATTATCCGATACAATCCGTAATTCATCATGGACCATCTACGTCAAATATTTTAACAGGAGTGGGAAAAGGTGTTGCCAGTATTATTACAAAACCTATGGGTGGAGCATTTGAATTAGTAGCCATGACTGGCGAAGGTATTTTAAAAGGAACTGGCTGGATCACTGTGCATAAGGTATTATTTTTATTTTAAAATAAATATAACATCAAAAGATTTTTTTACAAAAGTGGTCAGTAATACATGTTTAATTTTTAAATTATCAAGGCGAAATTCAAACCAATGTTAGACGATATTGAGACTGGATGTAACGCACCATTAAAATATGTGAGATAGTTTTTTTTGACTTTCAAAATGTTTTGATCGTTTAAAATCACATTACTTACAATACGAATGCTTATGAAATTTTTTTTACAGCATTGGAAGCTCATCAGGGAAGAACATGAAGAAAGAATTTTACTGTGAGTATTTTTGACAATCATGGTTTTAGTTTTTTTTGCATGTCAAATTAATTAATTTCAGTGAATATAATACAAAAAATATTTTATTCTTTAATTTCCAGGATTGTTGATGCCACTCAACCGGAAGAAAATGCACCATTGAATCCTGTCACACTGGTTCTCACAACAGAAAACCTTTATATTTTTAGTACTAGACAGGATGAACTGTTAATTCAATTTCCTCTGTATAAACTGGTGGCAATGCCCTCAGAAGATCGAAATCTTTTATGTCTTCGGATGGCATCTCGAAAGAAACCGGTAAATATTATTGTTTTTTATTTACCATAAATGAAAGTCTGAATTTGGAATTGAAAATGAATGAAATTCATGACACTGATTTGTAGTAAATTCAAATTAAATTTTTAAATTTTTTTTACAGAGTGACTATTCAGTACAAGAAGAGCGGGTCATCGAATTTGTGAGAGGATTTACAGGTAATCATTCGTTGCCAGACAGTGACAGTAGTGTGGAGGTCCAACAACAAAATTCTACCAGGCGCGATCGTGACTTGGACGACTTTGGTGACTTTTTTGTGGATCATAGTTCCAAAGTTGAATTTATTAACGTTCTAAATTGGGCAAGTAAAATCATTAAAGGAGAATTCTATAGAGCAAATTAAGAAAAAATAACTAGGTTGAAATGTTTCCCTCAAAAAACAATTTATTATCTCTTTATGAACATTTTCATAAATTTGGAAATAGTTTCGATACATTAATGTCTAGTTGATTATTTTGTCAGACATTCACAAGTCAATCTCTGTCCAAGTTTTATAATACAGACCTTGCAATTTTTCCACCTATAAAAAGTAATTATGAAAGCTTTAATATTTTATACTATGGTAAAAATAGTTCCTTTTATACGAGATAGAAATGAAAACCGTTATAAATTACGTAGGATAGAAATTATATACAGAAACAGTTTCAATTTGTACCCAATAACCTGAATATTGGGTTTTGGTAATTGTAGGATACAAATATATTACACATTACTTAGAAACATAAGCTTATTTATACATAATACGTGAAACCGAAAATTTATACATTGAAAATACAATCTAATATATTCTATTGTTTATACGTGAAATTCATGAGTCCAGAGCTAAGTGTGATACAGTGACATATCTCTACAAGTGTACTGCTGCTATTTATACATTTTAATTTTATAATAATCACAATCAAATATGCATCGAGCCTATATCTGTAATTGTTGTAGTTTTGCCTTGTTATGAATAAACAGGTACCTGAATTATTGTTACTAAATATTTGTTTAAATGTAATCATCATAATATAAAAACGTTAAAAGACTGTTATTAGCTACATTTTATGTGTAAAGCGCAATAAAAAAAATAAAGGCAATATGAAAAATGTCCTATAAAAAAACATGCAAATTGTAAAGAATGAAATTTTTTCTAAGTATTTGTCTAATATGAACATTTTGTTGTTCTAAAATCTAAACATTTGAAAATGATCATTTGTCGTTTTGCTACACTGCATACACACTACCGATATAGATTCGCTCTATTGTAGAAATTAAATACAAAATGACCTTTTTAATAATCTTATTGACTCTTATTGACCAAACGTAACAAAATTGAATTTCATACAGCCTACATGAAATGTATGTAAGAAAAGGGTTTTTTTTGCTTTATTTTCTCAATGTTCTTGAACTTGGGTCCTACGTCTTTTCTTCGAACGTACTTTGTTCGAACTACACAAAGTTCGAAAGACTTTTTAACTCGAACAATTTAGTTCGACGGGGAGACGAAATTGGCTTCAAGACGGGGGACGCTTCCAACTGCTTTTTGACGAGCTTTTAGAATAGCATTAGAAGAATTTTTAGGCAAAAAACTCCACTTTTTTTTATTATACTTCGTACTCCTATGGCTGGCATTTCTTTCATTGACCTGACCCAAACTTGAAAATTTCACAAAATGTCAGCCAGGCCACGGGCTAGATAACATGTGTTGAAATTTTAAAAATTCTTACAAGTACTCGAGTTTTCAAGCAAAACTCGCCCGCTAGCAATTGTACTTTTTACGGTTTCAGAAACTATTTTCTTTGATTCGAGACCCTTAAATTTTTTTTTCAAAATTTCAAAACCCCTAAAGAGTTTCAGTACAACATACTGAAATATCTTTGTGATCCATTTACAAAGAACGAAGATAAAAAATCATAAGCGTTACTTGTTGATCACCCCTTAGTGCATGAATGTCATTCGAAAAAAATATGTTCGAAGAAAAGACCCAACACGTGAACTTGACCCTTCTTAAATAGCTTTTTACTTGCTTATTTATGTAAAGCCTTTACTATTAAGTAGAAAGGATTAACATTTTACAGATGGATACAAATTCCCTGGCTCACCAATTCAATAGACAACAATCTTCATGTTGTACCTGTGTACCTGTCAACATCATGATAATAATAATAATGTCTCTTATAGGGCCAGAGTTTTTCTGAGAAAGGCATATAATCATATGTACATGATATATAGGCATATTGTTATTGAGCATGAAAAGAAAACATAAGCAATAAAAATAAAGGTAGGAGAGGTGAAGGTCATCAAGGGTTGTTTTCTAAGGGTTTCTATATATATATATAGCTCAATGTGTATCACAGGTATAAAAAATTCTTGGAAAATCCCAAAACTCAAAAAGTGTAAACGTCCCTTGGTTTGATGACACTTGTCATTCACGCACCGACCAGAGCTAATCTCCAAGTCTAAAAAAAGTGTTTTATTTTTCCTTGCTCCATAAAAGTTGAAGAATTTAATAGAAAATGCAATCTGTAAAAGGAAATTTGAGTATTGAGAGCAGGGTAAGTAAAATTTGTGAATAATTTTTTTTAATGTTTATTTTGAAGTAATGTTGAGTTGAATTTTTATGGTGAGTCTAACAAAATTAATTAAATTCTTTACAGAGTCTACAGTTTGCATCAGATGTTGCGAGACAAGCTCGAGATATAGGAATGCCCATAATTTTATATTGGATTGGATGGCTATTTGTTGCATACTTTTTAATCTATTTCATATCCGTCTATGTTGGACCAGCCCTTTTCAGTAATTATAAAATTTTATTGAGTGGCATTTCCCAGTTTAGTCTCATTCAAAATATATTTATAATTAAAAAACAATATGTCATTTTACTTAGACACATCACCCTACTATTTTGGAGGATATGGAGGACGACCGTACTGGAAAAGAAATTCTCAATTTACTGGACAACCTAACCCCTACCCTATGAATGTGCCTTTGAGACAGAGGCGAGGAGCCATTGCCCACATGGTACACCACACTACATAATTTTCATATTTATAATTAATTATAATTTGTGTTCTAATCCTTCAAGTGAATTAACATTTATTTCATTTATTTTTAGGATGAAGATGCTGCTACTGACTTGACAGCCAGAGTCACGAGAGCCATTTAATTTGAAGGGACGATCGAGTGAAGACGATTTTCATGACAATTGACAACGGACAAGATTTTTTTAAAATTTAATTATAAAAAAGTAGATATTGTGACAAATGTCGTAAAATATTGAATGCACAGTCGATTGTACAATTCTAAATTTTTATATGTATAGTTACTATTGATAATTTAATATAAATAAAATGTTATTGTGATACAATCATTCTCATTGGGGAAAATTTCCTTTCTCTTTGGCACACATCTTTCAAAATAAAACGAGCCCATGCAAATAATTTTGATTCCAGTGGAAGGGGTGAGACGAGACTTTGGAAGTACATTGACTCTGACTATCATACACGACGCAGTATGGAAACTGTTGGTTACCATCGCACCACATTTTGCCTCTCTTCTTGTTTCATCAATAGAACAAAAAACCACCAACATTGCACCGCACCGGGTAACAGTGCTGGTGAAGATATCAAGGCAGTAAATCAACTGCATTTTGTGAGACAATGACAAAAAATATCACACCACGTTGAATTCTTTCATACAATCAATCATCATAATCCATCCCACATAAAAAAAGAGTTCCGTGACATCTTGGTGTCTGTGACAAAATAAAAACAATATTTTGATTTATGACCAGTAGCAATTCCATTTTATTGAGTTAATTAGAATTTCTAATTTAGAAACATGGCTACCAAGAAAAGAGGCGGTAGAGGAAGTACGGGAAATGTGCGAAATGAAGAACAAGAGGCAATTAAAAAAAATTGATTTCAAAAATATAAATAACAATCTATATTTAAAATTGCATTCTCATTTTAATGTGATATTTAATTGATATTCTAATTTTAGGCTGAATTGGCTTTACTAGCTACATCAACAGATCCACACATAATTGAGATTCAAAGGAAGATTACAGGTGTCTTTGACATGTTTGACCAAAGTAATAAAAGAGCTGTGGATGTGCGGGAGGTTGGGTCTATTATTAGAGCTTTGGGTAAGTCTCTATTTTCCATAACAAGTCATTTATGAGACAAGTCTCTTTCCTTCAACTCCACTTTCATGTTACCACGCGACTTTGAGTATTTTTTAAACAAATTGACTAATTTTAACTCTCGTGGTCAATAATTCCTATTATTTTACACAAGTGCTTTTCATCACCAACAAACTTGTAAAAAGAGACGAATGATTTGTGTCTCAAAATAATAATGACAGTTTTTATAACGACTCCTATTAATTTATATCAAAATATCTATTCAAATAATAGTTGTACACCTACGCACAACCAATTGAGAAACACATGAAAATCAAACAAAGTTTGTATGGACGTCATCAAAATTGTACGTGTATGCATAAAAAAGTTAGATGCGTGGGATGTCGGTACAGAATAATATTTATATTTAGTGCAGGTCGTTACTACATGAAAAGGGAAAATGTGATAAATCTTGAGATTAATTTTCAAAAAATACAAAAATTTTCTACCAACGTATCTTACTCGTATGTACTAGCCATTATTCTGTATAATGACAAGTACTTTAAAATAATGGCTTACATGACACATTTCTTGTAAAAATATGTACACTAACACATATTGTTGATTGTACAGTACAATTGGTCATTATCTTGTTTGCACATTTTTTGTGGTAAAAAAAACCTATATTTTAAAACTTATAATTTAGATCTCTATCCAACGGAAGCAGAAGTAGACGAAATTATTCAGAATGTTGAAGAATCTGCAGCCAAAGGAATTGTAAAATTGGAACGTTTCGTTCCTTATGGTAAGAAATATTTGGAGAAAGTGTAAGAGAAAACTGTTGAATTCATTAATATTGTGGTGCAAATAATCTAATGAATTGGGGCCCCCCTTCATTTTTTTCCAGTCACTAAAATTATTCTGGAGGACAATCTGTAAGTACCTTTTTTTTCTCTTTGGATAATGTAATTACAGTCTACAGTTTTTTTCTTATCGCCTCGACTCCCCCTCATGCTCTTTTCCATTTTAATCACACCCCCCTCCCCTCCCCTCCCCCGCCTTTCCTTTGGTTATTTCCTAGTCCAATCTGCCTAATTACAAGGAATCAGGTTTACGAGTTTTAGCGTCAGTTGAGGAAGGTGAATTAATCCAAATTTACATGAGTGTGAATAATGAATAAGGGGGCTCTTTTATTTTTATTCCTCTTCTCTATCTCAATCTTATCAACCTTAACGGACTTTCACCTCCGTGTAAAATTGTATTTTAGTTCTACACAATATTTTCTACCTTTCATGACAATAATGAATGAAAAAAAGGGCAAATATTTTCTTTATTTTGGAGGTTTGAGAACGTATCAGAATAATTTTTACCACAATATTTAAGTCGTGTGAATACAAATGTAAATGTAGAAAAACATGAGTTGAGATTTCTTGACTTTTGTGCTTGTGACAAAAATAATTTCTAGATTGAGGAATAAATTTCCCATCTAAATCAATGTAATCCTTGCTGGCTCTACAAAGTATAGTACTAGGAGAGTATGTACGAGTAATAAGTTAAGAATAAACCTTTGCGTAAATTTTCATGTTGGTCATAACAATAAAAGTTGACGCTGAAAATTTTCTCTCACTGTTGGTCGTCCATTTTAATCGCACCATTTATGACTAAAAGAGTAGAAGCAAGTTGAGAGCTTTTTCTTTTTTGTACAAGTCAAGGGAAATGTTCATTTACTTTCTCTCTCGAAACGAAAAAAAAGGGGAAAGTGTTGGGATTGGAATTAGAATTCACTCCAATTAATTAAAAACATTGCAATAGAAAAAGATTTTATGGAAATTTTTAGGTATAAACCAATACCTTCTGAACGTATCCACAAGGCTTTTAAACTCTTGTTACTCAAATTGGATAAAGAACGAAAAGGTGTACTTGATCCAGCAAAATTGCGAGGTTTGCAAAATCAATTGAGAATTGTGTTTTATTTTAAAATTTATTTTATTTTGTCTGATTTAAAAAATCCCAATTATTTTTTTTCTAGATGTTTTTATGAGAGAAGGTGAGCCATTCACACAAGAAGAAATGGACGAGATGCTCAATTTTGCAGTGAATAAACAAACGGGGAAAATTCATTGGCAAGAAATCATTGGAACATATGCAAAAACAGAAGTTCCCCCCAATCAACAATAATTTCAATTATGTAAATTAATTAATAATTATTCATGTGTAAATAATGAAATAACCACAATAATAAAAAATAACATTTGGTATCATTTTTATTACACAATTTTTGAAATCTCTTTTTATAGTTAATTTACAGTTTCTATAAAACGTATCATTTTTTTATTTATCACCAAAGTAGCCCAAATTTATCATTTTATTTGCATCAAAGATGAGAATTTATAATTTACATTTTGTTTAAATGCAAAGCACTAGATTTCAGATTTTAACTTGTTTTTTACTTTTTATTTTCGTTTCAACAGCACCAAAATTGTGATTATTTATCTAGGTATGTATACATATACAATCTTTATTATTCCAGATAATATTTATAACAATTATTTATTAATGTACATCCAATATTACAATTTAAGTTAATTTTTATAAGCCCTATTTACTGTGCAGGTACAAGTTTTTTCTGTGCATTAAATTTCCATTTAATGTAAAAAATTAAAATTAAAATTGTATCTCATTAATTGAAGTACACTACACATGATTTTATTTCCAAAATATTTTTGTAAAACCTTTTTTCAAAAAAAAAGTAAATCAAAACAAATTTTTTGGTATAATACTGAATAAAAGTCAAAAAAGAATATTTTTCAAAAAAAAGAAATACAAAATTATTTTCTGTATTTATCTAACTAACTAAAAATGCGTCAAAATGTGTACAAAAATTTTAAATTTTACATTTTTCAACATTAAATATTTAAAGGAGTAATACTCTAGACTTCTCTAGATTTATTTCTAAGTAAAATATTCTCAAGTTTTACATAAACAGACACAAAGAGAGAGAGAGAGAGAGCATTTTATTAAATGTCAAATGTGTCACATTTATAAAATAAATCATAAAAAAAATTATGAATAAAATTCCACACTGTCATTTTTTTCATTTTGCTTTTCCTCTCCTCGAGAATTTAAAATTTGTCTTAGGTTTTATTTGAGTTATTGCTTCTACTACTCAAATTCCAATCTGTCGTGCATAAAATGAGACTTTTGTATGCTTGTCTGTACTCTGTAAAAAAACAATTAAAAATTACATAAAAAATTACCAGTCTAATAAAAAATGGAGATTTAATTGTAATTAAATGATTTGACTCACCTGTGGAAAGGCAACAATAAATGAAAGGATTAATACAGACAGTCGCATAAATGAGAACATAAGATATTGCATTCAACGTTGAATTTGGTCGTCCCTTTGACAAAGCCTTGACCAGAGTAATGGGAAGGTAGCAGACGACAAAAGTAAAAAATATGACAAATATCATCCACAGCAATTTCGACTCTTTTGCTGTCAAGTGCCCTACAGAAAAAAAATCACCGTCAATAATTTTGATGCTTTTTTCATTCTAATTCTTTTCATTAAAATAAGTGATGTTAATTTTTTACCCTTCTGATGAATAACAGCCATTGATGGTCTCCCCGACGGTCGTCGTAAAATGGCTGAAAATGGTAAACAAACAACAGTAAAAAAAGTCTTGGACATAGAAAAATGTCTTAAATTCCGACACTGAGACTTAAGAGAAAGTAGAAAGTCTTGAATAAAGGGTAATAATTTTATATAATCCTACATAATATCAAGTTAGGAAGAGATAATCTTGGAAATAAAAAAAACACAAAAAAAAATTTATGCTTTACTTAACAAGAGTGGACACAAAAGAGATGGAACGAAAAAAAATAAGAAGAATGGCCAACATATGTCCATAACTTTTGTACTTTATCGAAACGAGTAATAAGTCATTTGTTGAGTTGATCAAGAGAGCAAAAAAAAAGTTTCTTGTTCTCTTTGACTTTACAAGAGAGAGAAAGTGGGGGCTTAATAGAAAGTAAAAAGATATATTTCTACATTTACTTTAATCTCACTCTACTGTCAACCTTACAATAACTTGCATTGCTGTACAACTTTGTTTTGTTCTCAACATTCTTGAGACCCTCCTCCTTCTCCTCTTCTCGAGAAAAAAAAAGCAAAGAAAAAAAAGAATGAAGGATCAATATGTGAAAGTTTTGAGAGATTGCTAATGAAAGCAAATATTTCAAGAGAGACAGAGAGGCGAGAGACAAGAGATAAAAAAGTCCGAGATGGAGAATTCGCTCAGTTTTTTCTGTTGTAAGAGATTACACGAAGACTATTTTAGATGGAAATTTTTTTTGGGGGGGGGAGGGGGTTGTTGGATGAGAGAAAGTGATATGGGAGAAAATTTTTACCTTGTTCAGGAGAAAGACTGTCAATCTCAGTGTGATTAATGTTGGCCTGAGAGGAGCAAATTTCATTGGGGCCATGACTTCGATTGGTGGCTTTACGAACAATATAAAAAATCCGAGCGTAGCAAACAATGATAGCAAAACAGGGGAGGACGAAGGCAAAGAGAAAGAGAAATTCTTTGGGTGTTCGATTATTCTTATCTTTTACTATTGAACAACTCCCAATCATCGGATCCTGCAAAAATAGCCAAATTTTAGTCTTTTCTTTCTCAACACTTTCTCCGTATGTTAAATTAACATTGTTAATAGATAGCGGATGAGACAAATAAGGGGAAAAAATTAAATACTTTTGCATTTTCATACCAAATTTTTTATCATGCACAAAATGAGAAAAGTTTCATTGGAATGTACATAACTTTTTTGTACAATATGGATGCAGGAGTCCATTTTTTAAAAATTAATTTCCAAGAATTCTTTAACTTACCAATTTGAACTCGCCCCAAATTTGTAAAAGAGTTGGTGTCAATGACCCAAAAGCTCCCATCCAAATTAAAATAATCATCACAACCAAATGCCTTGTTCTGTACATTCTGAAAAGATTCAAAAGAAAAAAAGAATGTTACAAAGGTCAAACAAATTACTTAATCTTTATCAAAACTTTCATCATAAGAAATGTTCATGAAAATGGTCAATAGAAAGTACTAATAAATTTAATTTAGTGATCCGAAGAAAGGAAAGAAATTATAGGGAAAATAATGTTCTACAAAATGGTGAGGAGGAAATGGAGTACACATCCGTGTACGTAGAGTGAAATGTAATGGCTAATTACATGAAAATATTATGTCACAATATAAAAATAGTTTACAAAACACATAAAAAAAGCAACGAGTGCGAGTGGTGAACTAGATAAAAAAAACAAATTTATTGGCAGGTGGAGAGTGAAAATAAAATAGTGAGAGAAAGTAGAAAGTAGAAAGAGAAAAGTAAGATAAAAACCAAACCAATGATCCTTGGAGTATATCGTTCCTTTCTACAGCTGCAATGAGCGTAACTTTAAGAGAGGAGAAAGTCTCTCAAGATGAACCAAAAAAGGGGAAACGATACCTAAGCATGGAAGAAACCAAAGGCTAAATTTCTAAAGCAAATTTTATTTTTCTCTTTCATGCAGAGTCCCCCATAATTCAAATGGAGCCTATAGCCTATTAAACCACCTCTCTCTCTCTCTCTGTCTGCCTCTCAAGGGAATGGGGAAGAATGATCTAAAATTACCTTCATTTCGACACTATGGCATCTTTCACGTCTCCAAATGTTCCTCACATTTTCTCTACGAGTCTCTCTCTCTCTCTCTCAATGGGAATTGTAACTTTTAAGGTACATTATGTGCCTTAAACTGTAATCGCCTCTCACTCCTCCACAGAGACTCTGTGTATACTACCCATGCACATTTTCTTATTTTGTTTAGAATCCTCAATGACCTCATACCTACACGTTCTAGAGAGAGAGGGAGAGACAAATTACAAATTGAGGTGAAATGAAAACAAGATTTTTGTCGTCAATTGTTCAACATGCCATTTTTCAATCCCACTCACACTCACACTCAAAGTACAAAAAATAAATTAGACAACAAAGTCCTTAAGATTTCTATCAATCTCAGCGTCCCCATTAATCTCTCAGAATGTACAAATCAAACTTTTTTTTATTTATTTTTTTTGTACTCGTGAAAAATCATTAGTCTTTAATGTCTCATTCCCAAAAGAAATAAAATTGTACAATAAATTACATTTTACCTACTACAATTTTTTTGAATGGACATAGACATTAAAGAACATGAACAAGTTCAAGTTTTTTAGTGTACAAAAACAATCAAAATACAATTGAAATTGTTTAGAAATATTCCGTAATTTCAACTAACAAAATAAGGATTTACCATTTCACTTTCGTTTTCCCCAACAAAAAAATAAATAAACTTGATTTTCATCCTTCCACAACAAAATTCTTGTTGGGTTTTTATTTTATACTCAACAATCTCTTTGTGAGGTTAGTACTGAAAAGAGAAAATAAAAGTTTGAGAAAAAGAAAAAAAAAGATAAATAAAATTCTGCAAAAAAAACTTTTAAGTTTCTTGACTGTACTAAAGAACAATTGTAAAAAAAGTGCAGTGTGCCACAAAAACCAGAAGAACTTAAAGGGAAAGTCTCTCGAGTGATTTTTTTTGTGAGAGAAAGTTGAAGAAAGGGATTCATCATTGTAGGATGACCTTCGATTCCAACTTTTTCATTCATATTTCACAAAAGAAAAGGCTCACACTAATGGGAGGAGAATTGATACTTGTCCTGCCCCCTCTGTCTTGCTTTCCTCCACCTCATAAATAAGCATGAAGACTGTGAGGAGAAAGTAAGAGAAAGACTCATAGTTTTCCTTGTATTATCACAAAAAAAATATACGATCCCCTGTCCCCTCTTTCACAAACTACATCCACACACTTTCTTCATCTTTTCAATTGTACGGAGAGCCTTTTGGACCCTTTCAAATAAAAAATGTGTAAGCGGCAATAAAGACAAGTAACCCAAATGTCAGTTTATTTATTAATGTCATCCCTTTCTCTTTCTCTTTTATGATTTTCTCTTTCTCTGTGAAAGGAGCTTTTAGTGGAGAGAGAGAGAGAGAGAGAGACCATTTCCAGATGAAAAAAAGGAGAAAGGCCGTGTAATACTAACGACATTATAAAGAGAGTGAAAGTTGAAAATTTTCTCTCTCTTCCCTTTCCTTCTTCTCTACTTTCACTTTAATCCCCCTATGTGATTAGCTAGAAAGAATATCTTTATAAAAAACTTTTTTTTATTGAAAGATTCCGGATTATTTTCTCTTCCTCTTCCTACGAGTAGTTCATATTGACTGACTCTCAAAAAACCTTTAAAAAAAGTTGGAGAAATTGAACGCAGTTCATGTAAAGTCAAAAAAATTCTCTCTTTGACTTTCTCCCTTGGTACTTGAAGTAGTGTACACAAAAGTATGTGAAATATTTTTCAACAGGGAAGATATTATAATTTTCTTCAACTTTTACAAAAAAAAAAAAGTAAAGAGTGAGGGTGTGGGGATTATGCAAAGAAATAATGGCAAGAAAAAAAGAAGAGAATTTTCTAAAAATATAAAAATAACCTTACATTATAATGGGGCTTGCTCTTGCGCTTGGTTGAATGAATCTTGAGCTCTATATCTAAGACGATCAAGTTAAAATGACAAAAGTAAGATTCTCTCACACACAAACTGTCTCTCATTCTAACAAACGACAAGTTTCAACTTTTTTCCCCTTTTTTGGAGCTTCTTATTTTTTCAACTCACAAAACACTTTCTCCTCAACCTTTTTCTTTATTTGTTGGAGTCAAAGAGTGTGACAAAAAAAATTGAGCAAGTTGACTTGACTCAAAAAAATTATTATGAGTGTCGGGTGTTGCTTTAAGGAAGGGAGAGAAAAATAAGTGGACTCACAAAAGAAAAGATTTTCTTCATGTAATGTTAACGTTATGGATATGAGAGGAGTAAAAGTAGAAAGTAGACAACATTATTGGAGACTGAGACTCTCTGACTTTAACGATGATGATATGAACATGAGTAGAAAGAAATGACTAGAAAAAAAATCCCAAAAGAAAAGAAGCTCAAAAAAGTAAAAATAAAGTGCTTTTGCTTTTGCAGTAAAAGTGAAAAGCAATCGTTTATGTGTAGTTTTATATAAAAAACATGTTTTAAGCTTGCATTTTTATTTTATTTTTAAAAGAGAGAGAGAGAGAACAAGAGTCAAAATAATGGGAACCATTATTTTACGCATCAAATTTTTTTTACATCACAACCCCAACAAGAAAAGGACCATTTGGTACCTCGACAGATAAGGAAATCTTTTTTCAAGATACATTGGCCATTATTAACTATTATTATAAATGGTGGCCGTCAGGCTACATTTTTTTCTGTTGTTCTCATACTACAGTTTAGAAATCCTTGTCCACAGGATGACAATGTACACGGGAGAGAGATCAAGAGGACAGTATCAAAAAACTATAAAAAAATCTCCAAAAATCCGAAACCTCTTATCTCTTTCCTAGAACTGACAAGAGTGGGAAGAAAAAGGACAAAATCAAAATAATTTAGGTCAAGGATTTTGATAAATAATGAGAAAATCTTTATCATTTTATAATAAACAACAACATTACTATCTTACTATGAAACCATAACCAATGTAATGATTAACCATTAAGAAAGATTTGAGGAAATAAATTTTACTAAAAAATCTACAACGACTTGGAGTCAACAAGGGAAGGAAAATTTGTGACAAAATTTAACAGAGTAATTTAACAGACTAGCCAAAATGACAATTAATGGGAGAATTAATTTAAAAAAGGAATTAAATGTAAAATAAAATTACCTGTTGTAAATTGTCGGATGAGCTATCATAATGTAACGGTTAATTGTAATAGCAAGGACTGTAAAATAAGAGACAGCCGTCAGACCATAACGAAAATATGGGAAGAGAACGCACAATGTCTGTAACAAGATAAAATAAAATTTTAATTAAAAAATTTACAATAAAATTCACATTTAAAATATTGATTTTTTTTACCTCTGAATGAACCCAACTCCTGTTCCAGAAAGTGGAAGCAGCCAGTGGTAAATTGAAGCAGGAACTCATCAAGTCTGCACTACTAAGATTGATTATAAAAATGGCTGTGGCATTCCGAACCTGAATAAAATCAAAGATAAAAAGAAAATAATTTAATTTAAAATCATCTAACATTTATTTTTAAATACTATTTATGTCCCTCTCTCTCTGTACAATATTGAAGATTGAAGAAAAATAAATCAAACAAAAGAATAAATTTAAGCTTTCAACTCTACTCAAGACAATTGAAACATGTAAAGAAATTATTTGTCAATGTCTTTAAACGAGAGTGGATAATTAATCAAAGAATCCAATTCTTTTTTTTACAAAGGCGCATATGTACACTATGAAAAATCATAGTGGTGCGTCTATAAAATGTACTATAGCTGTAAGATCTATAAGATGACTACTAGCATATGCAACAATATAAAGATGCCAAGTTGCCTTTAGTTTTTTATTCATTTTGTCCCCTTAACAGTTTCCGTGTGTGACAGAAAGCACAAGGTCTCTTGATCTTAGTCAAAAAAAGTGAGAGTGGAGTGGAGTGAAAAAAAACAAGGCAAAAAAAATGTGTCGTTACATAAAACAGTTCGCACGACTGCTCTTTCTCACAAAGATTTTGTGCTATCTGTACAAAGGCAAACGGTAGAAATTTTTGAAAGGATGAGATGAAGAAGGAGAAAATGAGGTGGATGAACTGATGACTCCATGAAAAAGACTGAGAAGAAAGCTTGTCACTTTGAAATAAAGTGACTTGGCCCCAACTTTGCCACCAATTTTTTTTTCTCCGTCTGTCAACCAAAAGGAGCAGGTCGGCTTGTGTAAAGCCAGCTTTTTTCTTTTTATATTTTGTACAATCTTTTTTGTCTTCCTCTCTACACTTTTGTAACATGCAGACACAAAGACAGAGAGAGAGACTTTAATATAAAAAAATTTAATCTCAACTCATAAAGATTAATGCAAAGTCCTCTCCAGTTACTCCCTTTCAAATTAAATTTTTCTAGCTTCACAGGTTTTACTCCATCAAAGACAGAAAATTGCAAAATTGCTTGGACACTCTTACAAAATATTCATCCAACCAAAAAAAGAAAAAAATGTCTCTCTTTTTTCATTTACAAAATTTCTAATCACTTAAACTCAATCCTCCCAAAATACAATTTCACCCATCTCAAAAGTTGGCTACTCTTCATTGTACTTGCGGAGGAGACTTTTTTTATTTTGAAAGGAAACAAGATTAAATGATTTTCTATTCAACCGTTAACTTTTTGACTCTATCTTTTTTTCAATGTAATCCATTTTCTCTGTCGTATCTTCACAAAGCAGATAAAGTTTTTCATGTTGACGAGACTAAATTAAATTCAACCAGCAAAAAGAGAAAAAAAATACATAAACATTTTCTTCTTCTTTCAAGACGACTCAATTTATTGATAAAAAAATGTCTGAGGGATGACAGGCACAAAAAAAGAGTGTGGTATTTTTTTTACCTGTGCATCCATAAAATATTTTGTGTGTATCTAATAACATGTAAAAGGCTCAAGATACTTTTTTTGTATTTGTACATAAAATAATGTATAAATACAGCTTATTTTTTGGAGAGAGAGAGTAGTAAAAGTAGGGGAAGCTGAACGCCCACAGTGAATACAACTTTAGTAATGTGAATACAGTGAGAAGTCATAAAAAGCTCGAGAAAATATATACAGATACACAATATCCTCCTTTAAAACGTATAGAGGGGAACGTCTTCCACCGAAAGTCGAGAGTCTTTCTAACGAGCACATGTACGAGTACACTCAACAAAGAAGCGGATAGAATTTTATGAGTTTTCCTCCCGATTCGGGTCGTCAATACTCCCTCCCTCCTCTCTCTCTCTCTGTTGAAAACAAAGAAGAAGACTTTCACAGAACCTGCCCTGTCCTCTTCTTCTTTTTCTGGCCATCGATATACGTCCAATGACAACATTCCCTCCTGACAGACAAAGGCCTAGTCACTAGAGATAGTCTTTGTGTTGTATTCTACGTACGAGGATTAGAGTCAAAAGTTTGTTTCATTGCCTTTTCCTTGTTGGATGTGCTACATTAAGAAGAAGAAAAAACTAAATTTTGGAGCCCCAGTTTATTTTAATATACCGTCAAGAGTGCCTCTCTTGCCTCAAGAAAATTAAACTTATTCTTCTTGTACACTCTACACTTTTTTTAATTTACTGTAATTTTCATTTTAAATACGAGACTACGCCTCAAGTCTACAAAAAAAAAGATTTTTGGGAGAATTAATTTAATTAACTCAACTTCTGGACTTTCCCTCTCTCTCTCTCTCTCTGTTTTTTTTCTCAGATTGTAGAGGAATTTGACGGGGAGACAATAAAAGCACAAGAATTTTAAATTAAAAGGTTTTTACCAAATGGCAAGGGTTGAGAGAGAGGTGAGCTAAAAAGTTTTATATGTTAATAACAATTTTATTTAGAAATCCCCCAAGTCATCAGATTTTTTTTGATGGTGACAAAAGTAAAGTTACTTTGTTTTTATTTTTTGTAATAAAATTTAATTGAATTATGAAACACAAACATCCCCAATGTGCAACGAAATATAAAACTTTTTTTTACCTGGAAAACAATAAAAGTGAAAATAAATTAACAATAGAATTTTTTTCGGCTAAAAACTTTTGAGACCAAAGCTACAAAGATGAAACAAAAATATGAAGGATGAGGAAAATTTATAAAGTATCACTTTCTCTTTAGAGAAAGTACTAAAAGTGAATTTCATTTGTATGAAGTGGATTTGTTGTCAAAACAAGTCGAAGACTTGCTCCACTTCGCCTCACATACGCATACGTACATTGCTGGATCCGCAATAGGTAAATACGGAGCAGAGCATGAAATTTTCACCAAAATTTTCATTTGCAAAGCGCGACCAGTCACGATTAAGGTTGAGAGATTCCATTTGAATTTGGAATAGAAATTTTCTCACTTGGTTCATCATGGAGGAGAGCGTACAAGTGTCTGGCCCAATACATTTTTTTTATTTGTCATCGACTACCCCTTCTGCATTACTTCACTTGTGTGTGTAGGCACATGTGGCCAAAAAACGGAAGTGACGAAGAGCCAGAGCTGTCTCTGTACAAAGAAACTTTCAAGTTGAAAAACCATTTATTCACAAACCGCCTTTGCCTTGTATATAACAGACGAGATGAAAGAGATGAATACAAAGTATGACACTCTTGACTACATAAAAAACTGACCGAATTTTTAGGAATAAAATGAAACAGGAAATAAATTGTAATGCGCCTGGCACTTGATATTCACATACACTCTCTCTCTCTGTGTCTGTATAGGGAATGTCTCTATGTGTGGTTTCAAAATTCAGGATGAAAGAGGAGAAAGTAGAGACGATCCAAATTTGCAAAATATTCTTGTTATTTCCCCCACTCCATCCTGTCTCCTCAATGGTGAAGGATTATTTTTTTTCCAAATTCAACTTTTTGTCATCCATTACATAGACTAAATAAGGAAAAAAAATCCAATTCTTTTTTCATCAATTTGATTCATGTCTCCTCCTCCTCCTTCTCATTGACATCTCATCAAGCCCAAAATTTTGAGACTATACACTGTACACTCATTCTATTTTCACATAGATGCACATAGACAAGTGAGCATAAACGAGCGAATTTTTTTGTCTGAAATTCCATCAGTCAAAAAAAAGAAGAAGAAGAGTAGACGAAGAAGATTACCTTCTCTTTCCTTCTCATTTCCTTGGAAAGTCATTGACAAGTCTTTTCATACTTTCACAGCTCATTGAAGCACGGAACCCATAAAGCACCAAACTATGCATAGTACCCTCCTCCTCCTCTCCCTCATAGTCTCGAATAAAGTAGAGACAGCGGAAAAGCTAAACAAAGTCCTCTCATTTATGCTTACGGCCTCTGCACCATGGCATCGACTTTTTTTATATTGAAGTTCACAAGTTCATTGTTCTCTCTCTCTCCCCACCATTTTCTTTCAGTGAAAGTCTGAAACTTATTGGCATTATAAGCTGGGGCGTCAAACTTTTGAGCCAAATTCCAAACCGCTACCACGACTAACCCTTTAGATCCTCTCTCACTCACACAATTTTGTTTTTGTGGGGCCATAATAATTGTTTGCCTAGTCATAGACATAGTCAACAGTCAACAAAAAACGAGGACAATGCTTTTTTTTTTTCATTGACAGCCCCCTTTTCTCTTTCACCAACCAACGACTCATCTTCAATGCGGGTGCGGGTATGGGTGTGTGACTTGATATAACAGTGACGTCATTGAGTTTCTATTCATGGTATTTAAAAATATGGTAAATCTAAAATCTAATCAATAGCCAATCCTAAATTCTATTCTCTCTCTTTTTTCTTAACTTAAACCGCTTTCACTTTAATATTGAAAGTTGAATCTGAGAGAGAGAGAGAGAGAGATTATTACAATTTCAAATCACGATTTTCAGTCTCCCAAACTAATTTGAACGTGCTTTTACAAGCCATGCAATTTAGTCTTCTTTTTTTCGTGGTATTGAAGCTATTTTTTTGTCTTTTATATATGTACATGTATGTGTTTTTATAGAGAGTACACAAAGATTTTTCAAGCTCAACTTTCTTTATTTCAGTGATCGTGAGTGTAACATACACAGTAGTACAGATACTTTCTCTTTATATATATAACTTTGGTGGGTCTTACTTAAGTCTCCGATTTGTCTCGTCGTCTTACTCGTAAATTAGCCCGGTTCTTTTTAATGAAGTTCCTTCTCTTGGTCTCCTCATTTTTTTGTCCGGTTAAGAAACTGAACTGGAGGAGAAAGTGAGCAAAGTGGGGAACTGGGACGTCGACATATGTGGACACAAAAGTATAGAGAAAGTAGGAGGAAATGAAATTAATCTCAGTTGCTTTGGAAAGAGACCAAAAAGGTCGGAGAGAGAGAGAGAGAGAGAGAGAGAGAGGAAATGTCTAGTGCTTTTACTCTGTCCGAAAATTTTACTTGGAGCGTCTCTTTTTTTATACGCAACTTTCTCCCATGTTGGCTATACTCACAATCAGGCTATGCCCCTTGGTTATGGCTAGTTTTCACTGGAGTTCAACAAAAACATTACCCCCACATGGTCCCTAATTGTCATTAAATTATCAAAATGTCAGCAAAGGACAATTCTAAATCAAGAGAGAACTAGAGACTACCTTACAAATCCCCATCCCCCATATTTTATCAAATCATGTGACCTATACTAATCCTTTTAATTCGAAAATGCACAAATTAAACTTAAAAAATCCAGTCACTTGCTTCAGTGAACAATGGAATGCAAAATGCAACGGAAAACGGAAGAAAGCGCATTTAAAATCCCGGGTCAGTTTTCAACTTTCACCTCCCATTTTTTTTCTACCGCCATAGCACAGCATCGTTAGTCAAACATAAAGTGAAAGTAGTTGCATCTTTTGTCTCTCTCTCTCTCTCTAGTGATCACCAAACTGGAAAAAGAGGAGGAAGAGAGAGAAAGAGAGAGAGAGAGAGAGAGAGAAAGTATTGGAAAAGTTGTTAAAAAAATTTCTCTCTCAAAGTAGAAAGAGAAAGAGAATGTAAAATAGTGACCAAAAAAAGAAATTTAAGCTTTTCATTCATATTCAGTGTTTTATTGTGATGGCGAAAGTGGAAAGGCATGTAAAAGGCAAGTTTGCCGCTCTCTCTCATTTTCTCTAGTTCCTTTTTTTATGAGGAAATTGTGACTATAGTATTATCCCGTTTAAAAAAAAGTTTAGCTATACTTTTACCACGTTGACTAACAGCCTTAGAATTTATAGTGAAAGCTCTCATGATGATGGTTGTGGAAATATAAAAAAACCGAAAATTACAGACACACATCGTTCGTAAAAAACGTGTAGACGATGTATTACTGCTATTTCATTTTATAATCGGATATATACGACCAAACTACAAGTATTCCACGGCGATTGAACGGACTAGGAGTAGCTCAAAAATAAAAAAAATTGGTACTACCGCTACCGGTTTTTTTCTGTTCTTAGACCATAATCCGTAATTTTACGCTGATCCGAATGCCAAGCGGTTTCCTTATTCATCATGAGGGGAATAGAAAGTGGAGCATTATAGCCACTTTATTTTTGCCCCCTCTCACCCAATAAAATTCAGGAAAAACTCTCTCTCTCCCTCTCTCTCTCTAATGTTGCCGCTGCGTCTTGGGAGACCCCACACTGAGCTGGGAGAACTGTTCGTCATTTTTCCAGCTGAATAGTTGACATTTGCGAGCCACTATCTCTCTTCCATGTTCCTCCCAACACACACACACAGTAAGTGGCGAGGATAATGACTACATGCACAACTACCTCTCCTCTTCTCTTACTAGCAACGTCCTATGCAAAAAAATATTTATTATTTTTTTCTCCATCTCCTATCCACCATACGTTCTATGTACCATGTACAAGGCAATATATCTGGAAAAAGGAGAAAAAAATACGAGACCACTGTTGGCAATTTTTTAAAAATTTGCTCTCACTGAATTTTACAAAAAAAAACTTTTTATATTTCCAGTCATTCTTTTTATGTAGGGATACATATATTATATATCATGTACATGTATTTTTTGTACATGTAATAAATTGTACAGGTAAGAATTATATTTCAAGACATCTCCGCTTATTTTTGAGGCTTTAGTTTTTTGTACAAAAAAATAAATAAATTGTACACCAAAGACAGTGGCTGTGACTTTTGACTAGAAATAACTTGTAAAGTTTACACAAAGGGAGTCTTAAGAGAAGAATAAAAAAATGGGAATGGGGAAAACAAGACAGTAACACGTTTTCAATGTCCTGCGAGGAATCTCCCAATACATTATGTTTGTGTACTTTAACTCTTTTATATCTTGTAATTCTCGTACAGAGACAATTTTTTTTTGTAAAAAGACAGGTTGCAGCTTACACATGGTAGTACATACTATAGTGTGTACATAGAGTGTAGGTGTACAGGAACGAGTATGGAATAGAATTGGTGGGCGTATGGCTGAATGAAGAATAAGAGAAAAAAACGAGTATTTTTTTAAGAAAGCAATTGCTATAAATTTGCTACTAGTTTTTTTTCCTTGGTCCTTGGTGGAAAATGATGGTTTGTGTGGGGTGTGAAATGAATTGGTTCAAGAGCCTGTTTGCGGCTTCCAGTCCCAGTGGAACGATTAAAAAAACCAAACCCTTTTTTTCCTATGAAAACAAAAGAGAGAGAGAGAGAGTTTGATACTATTGTGTGGCAGCTATACAATCCAACTGTATCCTCTTTCTCAATCTTTATATTGCTTATGTTACCACTTTGAGTCTCACATTTAGACTACAGACAGACTAGAGGATGAGAATCCTCATTCCAATTTTACCAGGAGGAGTCTTTACTTTGTTGACTCGATTAAGAAATAAAATCCATTTCAATGTAGAGCCCACATATCTTTGTTTGCATGAGTATCTCAAATAAAAACTACACATGGTCATCATCATCCACTGCTTTCCCAAACAGTCATCATTTTAATTATCAAACTTCCTTCCCCCCCTCCATCCCTCCATACAAATTACTAGAGAGAGAAAAGACTTTAAATTTAGACTCCCCCCCCACTCTAAATTTTATCCCTTATCTTTTTTGTCCTATTGTGTTAATTTCATCGTTTAATTTAATGGATTTTTTTGTGGTCCATTTCAGATAAACTGGATGCAGATTAAAATTTAGTTATACATACAGATTATGGAATAAAAAGTAAAAGTTTTTATTCGTCATTAATTTTAGTTTTTGTTGAGGAATGCTATGGCTACAAACTACAAGCCACAAGTGAAAATTTTATCTGGAGATTTGTAAAAGGTTACTCAAATAATCTGTAATAATGGGAATAAGGGATAAAATCCAAAAAGGGTATTAAATAATTTGTCATTTTAATTTCCATTGATTTTTATTACTCCACTTTAAGCCCTGCTCTATTTAGTAGAGTTTAAGATAAACTTACTGTAAAGCCTATGATAATTTTGGTTTAATGCTGAGGGCTATTTATTGTACAACTTTATTGGAGCCGATGGCTTATTGGTAGCTGTGAGTAACATTTTGTGGTTTTGTTCCAACTAATTTCATTCAAAATCAGTCCTTAGTCTCTGTACGGATATTTTACACATGTATCCTATTTTACTCGTGTGGTGTCTTGCAGGAATTTGTTGCCAAAATTTGACCTAAAATTAGTCGACTACAATTTCAAATCTTTTTGTATCTGTAGGTGCATTTCCGCTGTTCTCTTCACTGTAGGAGTAACAAAGCCAAAAAAATGGGGACTCGGCGAGAGTTAAATATATAAAAGACTATAATTTTCTCTACCAAAAGGAATAGCTTGAGCTGCTTACTCTTAACGATGAATTGGATTTTGTGGTAGAAAAGTTTATGAGATTGTCTCTCTCTGTCTTCTTTACGACTCTCCTCTTCTCTCTCTCTGTGTTAGACTAGGGACAAGAGTATGGTCTGAACTGATGTAATTTTAAAGGAACTTACTCGGCGGTTTTTCTATCGAAAACTCTTCATTATTTATCCTTTGTCCTCCTCCCTTGCAGACAGTTTAAATGATGCAGGTGAAGGCTCAAGAATTGAATCTCTCTCTCTCTCTTTGATACACAAAAGATAGTACAGGGGACATGGAGATACTAAACTCTCAAAAAAGCTCACACATGAGATGACAATCAATGTAATAGACTCACGCCCCAACACGCTCTCTCTCTCTCTCTCTCCTATACAATTCACCTGGAACACTCTTTCTCTCTTGTAGAAATCTCTTCAGACGCAGTTTAAGATTCAAAGTGTAAAGATCATTTTGCATGTTAGTCTAAAATGAAAGAGAGAGAGAGAGGGAAAGTCAATGGGACATTAAAATGCATGAAGATGGCCACCCAAATTGATTCTGATATTTGATTATCCTTAAAAAAGTTGATCTTTGCTGGAGAATGGAGAAAGAGTAAAATTTTGAGAGGTTTTGTGGATGAGGAGTTCATTTTATGGGAGGAATTAGGAGTCAGGCCTTCATCCATAATTTTATTGACGTCTCGAATAGCTTCCATGTGCACCGATCTAAGAAAAGTGAGTCGTCTATTCATGACCATCACGAGTTACCTTCCTACTTCCAACTTTGGGCCTTTTTTTCAAACAGCCCACAGGAGAAGATGAATTATTCTCCATACTCCACAGTCCATAGCCATTTACATGTAGAGATGTGCTTCCAAAGTTTTTCCCCAAAAAATCTCGTTTTTTGCAAAGGGAGGGGGAGGGAAGAATATCAATCGGAAATTGTGTGTTGGCCAATGACAAAAGGGAGGATGATATTCTTGGAATGCTTTTTTTATATTCCGAGAGAATTGGAACTCAAACCGTGAAAATAGAGCCAAAAACACAGAGAGAGAGAGACACAGACACACAGAGAGAGATTTAGCTTTACAAGTTATAAGTTATTTGACTAAAGCATCATTTTGGTTTAAGAGATGGAACGTTGTCGTCAAAAAAGTAGAGAGGATGAGGATGAGACTTGATGTTGAAAATTTTATAGCTTTAGTAGTTAAAATGCGTACACACTTATCCTTTTGACTAGAATCCTCGATATTTTCAGCTTTTTTTTGTTTATCTTCTCCAAAAAAAGTGAACAACAAGTCTTAGAAGCGTAGGACAGAGTTTGGTGTGGAAATTCTTTAATTTTTTTTATTTTCTAGTTTATTTCCTTTTTCTATGCTACGAGAAATCAGTCCAAGTACCAAAAAATATTTAAAATGCATTTCCTTGAGTTCTATCTGAAATAAACACATTTAAAAACGACTGGTGGCTGATTAAATAGGATGGGAATGCGGTTTGTGTTGCGTTGAGAAGATAAAAAAGTGTTTATTTTGTTCCCATGTTTTTCATGTATTTTAATTAAGTCATAATATTACATAATTAATATTATGAACATTTCAGTTTGTCAACAAATTCATTGATAATTTTATGTTGATGGGAAAAAAACTGCACACAGGATTGAATGACAGGAACAAGTTTGTATCATGTTTTTGGAAAGAAATTTATGACAAGTTTTACAAGAAAAGTTGTAAGTTTTTTTTCCCGTCAAGTTGAGACTTGAATATATATCCGTCATAAAGAATTCAAAAGTGTAAAAAATATTTTTGAAACATTTTGTGACATTTCACAGTTTCTAGTCAATCTGATGCATACAAAAAATATCTGTACAGATAAGCTTAGCAACAGATTTTTAGCTTTGAGCTTAGAGTCTAGAATACAGAAAAAAAGCCATACACTTTTTGCACGTTCCAACTTTTGAACATTGTCAATGGAAAAAATTGAGGGCTTAAGTTTCCTGTAGGTAGAATTCATGTTGTGAATTTCCATATAATAATTGTGAAAAGAAAAAAAAATCTTTTTTTCCAAGAAAAGCATCAAGACATTGTCAATTTTTGCTTGTCTTTGGAGACAATCACACCACACAAGCACCAGTGAATAAATATAAGAAATGTCTTAAAATGTCTATAGTTATTTTTTGTACAGAAATTGACGTTCAAGATAATACAAAAGTTGAACTGTCATTCTAGAAATATTTTGGACAATTCCGCCCATGACATGTAATGTGAAGGAGCTGCCAAAATAGAAAAAAAGTCAAGTACAGACATTTTTTTTGTTAGTGCATATGCGGCATGAGAATGATTTTTGTGTAATATTTTGCAAAGGGCATTACATTGAATGTGACAAGCGACTGTGGTTGATGGGAAACTGGATAAAAACTTTTTTTTTGATCATTGATGAAGATGTGAGACCAAGTCGACTACCATTTGCTCTTTCTAGTCAATCACTTGAAATCCATTCAAATGGAATGTAACCAGTATTCACCACATGTTTCGTATTATTTGGTTTTAGCTTTTGTTTAAATTGTCAGACAAAACAAAGAATTCTTGCCAATTGGTTTAGTATCAAATTTTCACTCTTTTTCCGACTCCTCTGATTACAGTCATCTTACTTGCCATTTTCAGCAAAAAAAAGAGCTTCATCATTCAAACGACGTGTACTTTTCTAATAAATTTCATTGCACTCAATATTCTTTGGGCATAACTTATGACTCACATGGTTTTGTCAAAAATGGGAGTGTGGAGAGAGTGTGGATTATGAGAGTCAAATATTGAGAAAAATAATGGAATGACATGAAATTTGACGATCCCTCCCTCATCACTAACTGTTCCTTGTATATCTGTAACCATGCTCTCAAGTTTACTTGGTAAAAGTTAACAAGTATTTTTTTATTCTGAAATGTAAAAATTGACTAAAAATATAACATTGGACAAAGTGATTCAATTTCTAGACCATTATACTTGAGTTGATGCTCCTTCTTGCCTCCCCAAAAAAAACTTCCAACCTGTCATTCCTAATAATGGTCAACTATCCAAGAGAGTGGAAGTACACAACAGTGATGATGGTACACAAACGCCATACAAATTCCCTTCTTAGTAGAAAAAGCAAAAGAAGGAGAGGAGAAAATTCATGTTCAAATTATATCCCTTACCCAATACGGGTTAACCTAAAGTTCAAGGCTTTGCCTCCAACTCCCCAAACATTGTACAAGTACAAGAAGGAGGAGGACTGAAAGCGGAATAGATAAAATACATTGACTGGAAAATCTTACCATTACAATTTATTTCATTGTCATTTCTATAACATGCTCTCTACTCGTTACTCGTCCATGTACAAAATACAGGGAAAAAACAGTTTCAAACTAGAGAGAGAGAGAGTTAGAGCAGGTAGGATTTTCTATTTCTACTCAGACAGCACTTTTTATATAGACAGACCCAAAGTAGTAAATACTGATGGGACTACACTGATACAATGGTGGATATTTTTTTACAAGAGAAAATATTCTTCACTCCTATCTCTACATGTACATGTACACATGACAAAGATAACCAAAAGGAAAAAACAATCTCATTCTTTTATGGGAATCACGCTAAAGCTCCAACTGATTTTTCTTTCCCCTTTTTAGTTAATAATAATAGAAAAACAGTCGAATGCTATTCCTTTATCACATTTTCAATCAATGACTTTCTCCTTTTTCGGAGACACGTAAATTTTCAAAACGTAAATTGAATCTATGAAACATCTACAGAAATTTTTTTGTATCTTAATTAAATCTTAAAAGAACCATATAGCTACTATGTACATGGCATGGAGAAAGAGACTGCTGAAAAATAAAGTCAACTTTCACTTTCACTTGATATGCACGCGAAAAAGAGAAAATGGGATTTTGATTTTAGATTGCTTTCCTTAATCGAGTCTTTAAGACTTGAGTTAAGTCAGAACTGTGTTCATTATTATTTGAATCATGTTGAAAATTTAACTTTAAATGCAAAAAAAACTGATTTCCTCAATTGAATCCCATAGTTAATCTATGACCACGTTAGAAAATGGACAAGGGAAAAGATCATTACCTCAATCTCTACTCTATACAAAAAGATACTCACTTTCACTTTCACCGTGTAATGTAATTGCTTTATCTTTAAACTAGAGAGAGAGCGAGAGAGAGAGACACGCGTTTTTTGGGAGAAAGTAAAGCGTAAAAGTAAAAGACTAAAACATTTGTCTCAAAGGATGATTTCCTATCACTCGAAAAAATGGGCTACGGACCTCCATTTCCTTCCTCGTAAATCATTTACAAGAGAAAATGGTACAGAGTGCGGAGGAGGGATTTTCTTTTTTTTGTTCTATTTTTTGAATTTTTGACATGACTTTTTTTTACAAATGACACATTATGCACAAAGCCAAAGCCAAAGTAAAAAAAGATTTTGTAGAGTAAAGGAGGGATGGGAGCGAAAAATAATATCTTTTATGGATTTTTATAACACTCATAAATCGTCCAATCAGCCGACGATGATTGAGCTACTCTGACAACTTTTCCGTTGCTTACAACATAAATTGTGTCTAACCCTCTCCTGTACTTTCTCTTCATCTCGTTTGAACATTGGCCAGCACATGCACTTAAGAATATCTAAAAAAAATTCTTGTTCTTATAATCAAATTTTCATGAAATCATCGCTCTCTCATATAAAACTACATCCATTTCCATTTATACTTTGGTCCCCTCTTGTTCTCCCATACAGGCTCGTTCTCTCTTTCCTGGATAATTGAATTGACTTTCACTTACACGCAAACTGTTTCATTAGTTATACATGTTGTAGAAAAGTGAAAGTCCTAAAAACATGATTTACGCTCCTTTCTCCACTGGAGGAAGGAACGGAAACGTTGAGAAAATTAAACTTCCATCTCAAGTCTAAATCATCAATGGAAAGTCTGACCAATTAGAAGACTTTACTGAGAAAACTAACTCGTTACAAAATATTACAAAGTTGTTTAACAACCCCCCCCCTCCCCCTCTCTCTTAAAGTATTTAATTCTCTTTGACTCTTACAATTTCAAAGTGGCAAACCCCCTAAACAATTTTGAATATAAATTAATGTCCATTGGTTCTCATTTCTCATTCATCTGGTTCTAATAATTTTGGGTTCCAGTTTATTTAAATAAAAAAAAATTACATAATTGGCTAATGCCCATAGTACTGATGCCCACTGTACAGATGTGAATTTTCATGAATATAATTGTTTAACATTTTACATTAATTTAAATCGTCTCCCATAAAAGACACAGTGTAAGTTATACTCGTAAGCCTAAAAAAATATTGGAAATGATGACATTATTCAAAATAATGTTAGGCTTTATATTTGGAAATGCCCATGGGTCACATTCAAACTTTAGACGAAAAAAAAAAATATTCAGACTGTAGACATTCGATGATTTACAAGATGTAAAAAAATTTTGTCTGTAGTAAATGAGAATATAATGTACGTCTACGTAGTATGTACATATATATATTATTGATGGATGATAGAGAGAACGAGAGAACAAAAAATTAATGTATGAGTGAAAAAAAAATCATGGAAAAATGAATTTATTGTGGTTTTTTTATATTATCTTCATTTCCTCCACTGTAAAAAAATGAATCGTGGTCAACATTTATATATGTACACATTTAAGAGATATATCTCTGTAAAAAATGAATTGATAATTGTAATGACTACTAAAAATAATGGTCTGGAGCAATTTTCTCTTGAGAAAAATCCTCTGACATGAAATTGAATATCTATAAAACTAAACTTATAAAGGATTTATTTTTTTCCCATAATTTTATATTTATAAATATTAATATAAAACTTTCAAAGTTTTTTTTCTTCTTGAGAAGAAGGAGATGATATATAAAGAAAGGGGGGGAATTGTAAGTGCGTGCGATAGATAGATTGTCGTCTTTCCGTCTCTCATAATTCATGGAATTGATTGAGGAGGAGGAAACAAGGGTCGATTTTCGGAAGACGGAAATGGGTTCACCAGTCAAATTCAGGGAGTGAAACCGTCAGGAAAGAAAGATTAGAGTTTCTTTTGTGTAGAGAGAGAGATATAGAAATATAGAAGAGCTGTCCGGGAGTTGAGCAAAAGAACGACTCACAAGTGAAAGAGAGAAGAAAACTCAATGGGAACAATCTCAACTTGAAAGAAGAAGAAGTCTATAACTAGAAATTCCTTCTCTTCTTTTTTTCTAGATCGTCATGGACAGGGAATCTCTCTCCAGACAGGGGAAGCAAGAAATTCAGCGGAAACGGTCACAATCACAAACACACTCATTCACTTGTTCACTTTTTTCCCAGACGACGTAAACTACACTCCTTCACGTACCTCCCACACACCATCCTGGTCATGGACTAGACAGATCATAAGCTCCTTCACGCCCATCTCTTTCAAAAATCTTCATATAATATCCCCCCCCTCCTTCTCCAGAACTTTGTAAGTTCTGGACAAAAAAATCTTCCTCCTCCACCTCCTTCAAATGAACAAGAAGACAGGCAAGTCTATCTATACATAGAGTTGTCATAATATGTATCAATGTCCTATATAAATTTCTAATAACGACTGCCAAAACTTGGGAGAAAGCTGGATCTATCCATTCCCCCCCCCCCCCATCTTTTTTTCTGTCGACTCATCAGCTACCTTTTAATTATTTGTGAAACTAGGGCAAAATATTTTTTTTTACTATTTTTCCTCCAATCTTATTCACTTAATTAGTAGTCAAAGGAGAGAATAAAATTTTAATGACAATCAACTTTGTCTTTTATTTGATGTCATCTCAGATTAATTTTTTTCTCAATTTTGCCTCTTCATATTAAAGTTATTTATTAAACTACAAAATAATTAAAAAACTAATTTTTTATGAAATCGTAATGAAATTACTCTAGCCATATTTTTTATTTACATTTCTAGTCAATTTAAACATTTCCTGTACACGTAGAAGAACACAATTAACTGTTAATGGACTATTGCCAAATTACGGAACTTTTTTTTTAACCTCCACGAGAATCCAGGAATGGCAGATTAATCAACAAACATTTCAATGCTTTCTCATTGATTAATGTACAAGTCCCATAAACTGAAAATTGTCATTAGTTCCCCCACACTTTTGCTCAGTTTTTGGCTTTGTATAATGTAACACGCGACGCGATTAAAGAGGAGCCAGATAAAATTTATTAATTGATTTGAGACAAACTTAATTATATTTTCGAGTGACGACATAAAAAAAACCTCAAGACGAAACTCTCGTCTTTTGCTTTTACATTCAGAAAATGCAGTGCAAGTCTCAGTGGAAATGTTTTAGGAGAGAAAAAAAGAGGAGGAGGGGGAGAGAAGTGTCAAGATTTGTAAAATAATTATATAAAAGGCAGTGACTCGAAATTTATTAAAGGTTAATGACTCCATACGTTCCCCCTTGATTTTATTTCCCTCTAGAAAATTAGAAAATGGGAAGACATGGGGAGGGAGTGTAGAAAATTGGTGGAGGAGAATTTACTATCATTTTTGCACTCAAGCCACAGGCAAAGGAGAAGGAAGGAAAGAGACATTATCCACCGCAATGACAAACTCATGTAAATTATTTAAAAGAGTTCATTAGCTGCATTCAAACTACGTTGATTTTGATGAGTCCACTTTAGACCAATGTGTGGGTGATAGAGATTTCTCCCGTTTTTTGGGCGGCGAGTAATAAAATGAAAATTTGCATGATGATGTTCCAAAAATCCTCTCTCTCTCTCTCTCTCTTCGCTAAATTAGTTTCAGGGACTTTGGCCAATCGGGGAGGGAAGCGAGGAGGGCTGTGAGCTATCCTAATTTGTCTCCAAAATGAGAGGATAAAGTGGTTGCGATTTGTGTAGAGTCTTCCATCTTTTTCATATATATTTTCTTTTTGAGAATTTGTATATATTTAAATATGTATGCATACTATAGGGAGTATAATTTTAACCCATTTTTATTCCATAAGAAAATATTATGACATGCACAGAGTTTACATCGTTTACACAAATATATATATATATATATAGCTACGGATAGAACAACCAAAAAAAAGTTCTCGCCAACTAATGTCATGCAAATGCATGGAGCCATTAGTCTATTCAATGGCATTGAATTATCTTTTTTTTCTTTTTAAAAATGAAACTATATTTTTTTTTACAAATAACAATATTTTATATTAAAGATAAACACTATTTTTTTTAAAGAATTTCCCTTCAAGCAAAGTTTAATTTGAGTCGTGTTTTTTTTATTATTTAAAATGAAAATATTTAAAATAAAATTGTATTTATTTTTTAAACAAAACGTGAGCCTACTGCCTCCCTAATCAAAAATACCTGGAATTTGTCTACTATAGCAGTGTCTCTTTCTCTCTCCAGGCAAAAAAGTTAATTCAACTGAGATTAAAAAAAAGAGATTGTTTTCTTTTTTTTGTTTAGAATTGAAATTTTTGAGCAAAAAAAACTTTCTCTTGATTTTTTTAATATTTGGTTGTACGTGTTTGTGTATGCACTCAAGAAATTTAATGTTTGGCTTGAATTATTGGCTGGTGGCTAGAAAGTTTTTTTTTAATATTATTTGTTTACTTTCTCTCGTGTACAAGTTGGCTTTCCTTGACTTTCTCTTCCTCTTACTTTTTATATCAGGGAGAAAGCGAGAGAGAGAGAGAGTTTGAACTATGCGTATGACAGGAGAGGGAAAGCACTCATGTGCAAGGGTATGCATACATTTTGTGTGTTGTGGAGAAAGTATTCGCCCTTTTTTTCCTATTATTTTGTCGCACGAACAGAGAGAGAGAGAGAAAGAGGAGAGAAAAAAAGAGAAAAAAAAGTTGCATTGCATAAAAGTTTCTATATTGCTCTGCCTATGAAATCAATAGCTAAAGAGTAAAGGAAAGTTAGGAGAAGAATTTCTTTCCACGCGGTTGAGTTGGAGGCTTATCTTCACTGTAAAGAAATATATATGGACCACCAGCTGAGCTCTTGCTTTTCTCCTCATCCTCATTTCCTTCTTTTTCTTTTCTTCAATGTTGTTGTTGTTGTTGTTGTGTCTACTCTTGCCTTTTTTTTGGGTGTGTGTCGTTCTCATATTGGCAAATTCTATCATGCTCCAACTTCCTTCATCCCTTGGTTCAATGTTTTCCCTAAATAGCCACACTCTTTCTCTTTCGCTTTCTCTCTCTCTCTTGTACAAAGTAAATACGAAAGCCTTTAATATTGAGTGTGGATCACTCTCAAAAAACTAACGTTTTTATTATTTACAACCCAACAAAAATTGTTTGAACAAGAAACAACAAGTAAAATCTTCTTTAAATTTCAACATGACAATTTTCTTTTTTTTGTAATTCTGAATTCTTTCTTAATGCACTTTACTCTCACTTTCACAGATTGTGGGGAAAAAAACTAAGAATGTAGTTTCTGTCTCTTTTCACTGGTTACTTTCACTGGGTGGAGAGGAAGTTGGGAGAGTGGAATTAAAGACAGAAAAAGCATAAAAGAAAAAGTATAGAGGAATGTAAGGAAAGTGAGATTGCATTGGAGAAAGAGAGAGAGAGATGTAAAATGGATGGTGGAAATCATGAGAAAGTGAAACTCCATCTCATTTCTTTACAATGGCATGGCCACTGCTTTCTCTCTCTTTCTTTTTCACAAATTTATAGCCTCGTTTCATTCACAATATTTCATCCTCCTCAGTCTCAGGCTTGCTTGTTATAATCACCTAATTCATCCAAATTTCCTTCTTTTCCCTGCATTGGAAATACGTACACACTCTTCTACTTTTTTTATCCCTCTCTCTCTCTTGTACATATGTCGACTAAAATTATATTTTCTTTATTTTATGTTAAAATGTTAGAGATGGAGAGAGAGGATTGTGGACATGGTATACAATATTGAAAATATAAATAAGGCTTTCCTTGGTTGAACAAATGTAAATAATGCAAAAGTACAGGATTCAGTTTTTGTGGATGTTTGAATTATACAAAAGAGCCTCTCTTTACATTGTGGAGAGTATGGCCTGCTTTTTCTACGCCCCACTCCCATTTTCTCTCCTCTTTCTTATTTACATTTACTTGCTCTGTAAAAAGATAACATTTACAGATATTATTTCAAATTTCATAAAGTTGAACCTTTTCCCTTCAAATTGTCCATTTTTTTGTCTGCTCCACACACACACACTCTACACTCATTGTACAGCATAAACTGTAGACATTATAAATTCGACAGTGAGTTGAAGATATTTCAACAATTTTGGTCAAACTTTTTGAGATAATGTAATGTAAAATACATTAAATTTGTTTTTGTAAAATATTCTCAAAAAAACCACGTCTGTGTCTCCACTATTTTTCAAAAATTTCAACGGTCATGACTTAAATATTTTGATACCGGAAGGGAGGATAAAAAGTAGAGATGCAAGTGTATGTACAATACTGGTAGTGTGTAGTGCATATGTAGGCACTAGGGGAAAAGTGTAATAGTTTTCAAGAGTTTTTTTTACATTTCCCCGTGGACTCCCTCCTTATTAACATGTTATCTCTCAAATTTTCATTATACAAAAAAGTCTAAGCCTGCACAGCTTGACGCTCTCCAGATGAGACTCTTTCCAAAATAGACAAAAAAAAAGAAAGTTGAGGAAAAGAACAAGACGAGTGAATTCCACGACGACTTGTTCTTGAAAATAAAAATAAAAATAAAAATGAGATAGAATTTCCTGAATATTTTTGACTGGTGAAAGTAAAACTCAAAATTTTATCTTGTTTCGAGGCTTCGAGACAAACCACATAAGACTTTTCACTTTTTATTCTTTTTTTGTACATATTTTACCTGGTCATTATTATTTAATAGGTTTCGCAAAATGTTTCAGTCTTAAAAAGACAAATATTTTGGTATTGATGTCCATGTTAAAGTGTACAAAGTTCACATTAGGAAAAGGACAATTTTGGGTAATAATGATGAATATTATAGAGAGGGGTAGACTTGACTGTTGCATGAACCATATTTTCTTGATGATGAGCTCTCTCTCCTCTCTCTCTCTGTTTTTTAATTTTCTTGTTGGGTGGGATTGAAAGCAGGAAAATCCACTTAGTAGGACAAACTACTAATGTAATGTAAGAGAGACATAATTCATGCGTCATGCTGTTGAACTTAAACTTATGACGAATGGTTCATTATATTATTCGTTATAAACTCTCCCCCACACTTAGCATACAACTACCAATTCTACATACAACTCATCGTCAGATTATGCACAGAGCTTATTTTTGATGAGAAATTGAATATATTATATTGGCTCCTGCTATGCGAAAAAAAACTATAGAGAGAGAGAGAGAATTCCAAGATAAAAATCTATCTTTGAGTGTAAAACCAACTCTCTCTCTCTCTCTCTCTCTTGTATAAGCTGTGAGCTTTCTTCAGAGAAATCGCATGTTTTTTTCCTCTCCCTCATTCATTATACATGGAGAGAGAGAGAGTGAGAGAGAGAAGGAGTTTGGGTAGATAAACGAGAAGGAGTAAGAGAAAAAGAAGAAGGAGATGGGTGCAGATGTGTCGCAATCTATTACTCATTTAAACCCCCGAGAGTAAGATTGTGTGACGCCTTGGAGTGATAAATCACATATAAATCAGTGTAAAAACAGACCCACTTGTCTCTCACATTACCTACTCATGTACTCCCATTTTTCTCTTTCCCCCTCCCTCCCTCTCAACGAATAAAATTAACCACAACATTTTTTATTCAAAAAATATACATTCCATGTTTTTATCCTTTTTTTCTTTTCATTTCTTACTCAACTTTTATTTCAATACAGAACTAAGGCCTAAAAAGTATTTTTTGTATTTTAATTTCCTTTTTTTCATTAAATCTTATCGACGGAAGAAGACTTTTTTACAAAATAAGAATTAAAGATTAGACAGCCGAAATGAAATGAGGAAATTATCAGTATCTCAAAAATTAATTAATTTGGCTCCTCTCTCTCTCTCTGTATATTTTAAAGGGAGAAAGTGAGAGGGAGATGAATGTGGAAGAGATATCATGAAAACAAATAGCTATGGCATAATCACATCAAGAGACGTTTCAAATATTTCATGATAGTTTTATCAGTCTCTCTACATATATCACAACTGATAAAACCAGAATGAAACTTGACTACTATATCAGTTATATATATTATAATAGAGGAAGAAAACCTGACATAATTAAGCTCAACACTTGCACTTGCTTCCATTTTCACAATAGACGAGGCAGAGTTAATCGAGAAATAATGGAGGAGCTCCTAGTGTCCATAATCAAGAGAGAGAGAGTTGATTAATTAGAATTTACAAATAAACATTTTGTCCATCCTTCTCCATCTCCATTTCCCCAAAAGTCTTTTCAAAAACTTTTTTTTTGACTCTCTTTGTCTTGTTACCACAAGATTAATTAAAGAGATACAAAAGAGAAATCAACGTAATTGAAATAACCTCCAACAATTCTTCCCTTTCTCTCCTTCTAGGCCTTTCCACCATCTTCATTCATTCTCATTTGTGTTTTAGCCCCATTTCAAAATAATTGTACAAACTTTTTTCCTTTAAGTATATATACAGATAGGTACATGACTAAACATTAACATTGGGATTGTACATGGTAGATCGTATTTCCTCATTTTTTGTGTAGAAATATTATGCAATAATTTAAATTTACAATTATAATTATAAATACGTTAGAAAACCGCACATTATTTTAAATGTAGAAATGTAGTTGTAGTCTACGTCTTCCTTTTATTTTGTCAGGTTAATTGATGAGTGGGTTAGACTTGGAATTGTAAATGTGTACTGGATATTTCCATAACAAAGCCCAGAAAAAATATTTTTTAGAATAAAATGAAAGATTGAGAACGACAAAACAATGCGTCATTCAAAAAGGAAGGAAATGCAGCTTAGAGTCGAGATGATCCTAGTCGAAAAAAATTGTAAAAGAAAGAATCTCAAGAAAAGACTTTCTACTGTATGACCAGAGAGAAAGAGAGAGAGAGAGAGGGGGAAGATTGCATAAATTGAGCTGGCGACACTCCAAAGTCCTGAGGATTGATACGGTCTTTCTTATAGCTGAGTAAACAGTCCTACCAGATTCACCATCCTCTCTCCCCAAGAGGAAATAGACGATTTCCTTTAAATTTTTTTTGTGAAAAAAAACTGGAGGCGAATTATATGCAGGTTAGGATAAAGAAAGGGAGAGAAAAAAATACGGTGTTTTGTCTTTAGCCTCTAGCTGATCTTTTTTTTATTCACTCGTTCAATCTCATCTTGCTTTCTTCCTCTCTTTTTTTTTGTTCCCATCTCAATATCAATATCAATTTTAGGTTCTGTATAACTTTTTTTTTGGGTAAAGCTCCAAATTCCAAGAGACTCACACTTTCCAATTCCAAATTTCAGTGTAGTTTTATTTTATAAAGTGTGTGACTATTTTGAAATGAAAACAAATTACAGATATTCAATGAAATTCTATCTTCCATTTTATCATTCATAAATCCATTGTATTTGTACAGTCACTGGATTGTCTGATAAAAAAACAACAACAACAAATAAAATGTACACAATTTTCTAAAGACTTGAGAGACATTATATTTGTATTTTACACATATGTATACAAACTCACAATCATTTTATCGTTTTTTTTCTTTTACATTTGACTTTTGACTTTAAAAGGAAAAGAGACTCAACTTTTTTTTAAGATTTTCATCTCATTCTATGAGTCTATAATTTATTTTTTCTTTTTGGTTTTTCTAGAGAGAGAGAGAGTTTAGTTTAGGTGGAGAATTTATGGAGAGAAACTTGAGGACTTGGTTTATTTTATGCGTAGATTGAAACTCTTCTTTTTTTTGAAAATTTTGTACATAGTGTAAAGTTCTTTTTATTTTTTGACTCATAAATATCTGTAAAATGTTGGTTTAGTCGCATTTCGCACTTTTTGGTTTGTGCCTACACGCACAAACGCATTTTAGGCTCCTCATTTTCTATTGCCTTCGCCTCTTCTGCCATCCCTGTACTTTAAAGATAAAGTCAGGTTAGAATTTAATGACAAAAAAATAATCATTTCCTCTCTCATTTACAGTCTTTATTCTTGTTATTCTTCTGCCTGTCCATTAATCTTCAAGTAGTTAGACTCATAAGGGAACGGGAAAAGTTAACCATCATTAATTTTATTCCTCGGCGCGGAAAGGAAATAAAACGTTTCTTACTTTACTTTGGACTCCCTTGAGTTATCGTTCATTTATTGTGTATTTAAAGAGCATCTCTTCTTTTCAACTTAACTTACATATCTATTAAATTGTACTGTACTCGTACATTATGTACAGAATACAATTTACTATACAACAAACCCAAGACTTTTTTTTATACCAAAAAAAACTTTTCTATCACTTGACATGGTGAATTATAACCAAGGAAATTCAACCATTGAGTCTCACTCTCAAGACGTACGTTTTGATATGTAAATACACTAAATAAACCAGAGTAATTAGTGCCAAGTCAAAGTACTTTGAATAGAAACTGTGCAACAAAAACACCGGAAATTTCAATGACTTTTCTTTTTTTTCGCTAGAATGGACTCTCTCTCTCTCTCTTTATGTTTTATATGGTCACAACATACAAGGAAAAAAAACTTTCTTGACTTTTCTTCTACGGTCCATTCTCCATTAAAAATGCTATTGAATCAGTCGAGTTCTTTTTTTTATAAATATTTTGCAACATTTTTTTATGTGTAAAACTTAAAGCAAGATTTACTGTCAAGTCCATTTTTTAGTTGTACAACTACAATTTTGTACTATAATAAATTTAATCACCACAAGAATTATAATCTTCTTGGTTTATTATTGGAACATATAAATAAATCTCATTTTTTTTGGTGTGTTTGGAAAAACTAAAATTTTAATGGGGAAGAAAAACATTTTTTAAAAAAAATATTTTATCTGTAATTTACAAAATGGATAAGGTGAGCTGTTTTATGTAGTTGGGCAATGTGCATCATTACATTAAATCTATTATACAAAAAGGAGAGAGAGAGAGAGATGAAATAACGTGCAAAGATTGAAAAGACATGAATTTAGTGTTAAAAAAAATAAATAGTGTACAAAACTAAAATGACAACTTTACTATCAACTACAAATTTAATTTACTTGTATAATATTCAAATAGAAAACTCTGTCTCTAAGATAAAATTGTGGAGGAATAGTAAATAAAATAAATTGTACAAGCAAAGATTTCTATTATTAATATCATGTTTTACCATACAAACTTTTTGAGCATCCGGGAGAACTTGAAATGGTGGAAAATAAACGAGACAGTTTACTCTACACTCCAGTTTTTTTGTGTTTGTTTACACATTCCGTGCCGAGAAAAAAATGATGATAACGTAGGGGAAAAAAATTGAATTAATACTTGAACTAGTTACAAGAGAGAGAGAGAGAGACAGGTAAATATTCGTGGCCATTTATTTTTTTATTTATTTAGCACACTTTCCTCTCTTACTTATTCAAGTACTCGTACTCGTAGTTGTGACTAGATAGGGAATCAACGTTATTTTTATTCTAAATCTTTTTCTTGTGTGTTTTGTCAGTTGGTACATGTTTGAATCCTTCCAAATCCAATACTTGAAAGTGTAAAGTGTCTAAAAGTCATACAATGTTGGAGAAAATGGTATTGAAAAATATTACAGAGTATAGTAATAAAATAACACATTTATTTTCACTTGACAATTCATAAAAAAAAAATTCTTGAGTACCTACTCTAGACAATAATAACAATATCCATATCCTTGTATATCTGTAGTCTCTCACATTCTTGACAACTGCCCAGCATCATCGATGAGATGATTTGAAGAGGACAAGGAGGAAAAAATTTAAATGATGAGTTGACATTTGAAATTGAAAACAATTTTAAATCTCTCTCTCTCTCTCTTTCACTTGAATCGAGGACTCTCAACAATTCTGCTGTTGAGACTTGAAATAAACGACGTAAAACATTTAAAGTGAAAATGTTCAAAACATTTTTCCACTCCAATTTTCAAGAAAAAGTGTCAAAAAATCATTTTGTCAACTTAAAGTTGTCCATTTAAAATTTTATATTTGTCAATTTTGTCCTCTCAGCTTTTTTTCTCATGGAGATTGAATCAAAAAAAGAGAAAAAGAATTTCAAGTAAAAGATATGTATTTTATAGTAATGAAGAGCAAACGCGCCCATATGATTTTCTTCAAAAAAAAAGTATCGAACACGATAAGGAATAAAATGTTGACTATTCTTGAGTAGTAACGGAGAAAGCTGAGTTTATTTTTAAAGAGAGACGAGATTCTCCTATAAAATTTAGGGAGAGAGAGAGGGAGAAGGAGGGGGGGGGGGCTCTAAAGAGCTGACCAGTTGAATGGTGATGGTAGCAATTCAAGATAATGATAATATGTATGGGGGGGGGGGGGTTGTAATAATATTGAATGATGAAGGAGAGTGTATGAGATGGCAAGAGGTCAAAGCGTAAATGTGGAAGACGAGGACCAACCAAGACGAGGGACAGGAAGGAGACGAACGGAAACTTGATGCCCCCTGAAAAAGGATTAGACAGCGGCGGCGACCGTAATGACGACACCAGGGAATTACGGAAACCAGAGAAAATGTGTGTGACTAACTATTTCAAGTCAGTCAGTTCATGTTAGAGGTTTGGGAATTACGTCTATAGAGAGAGAGAGAGAGAGAGAGAGAGATGTACATAGGTATACATTTTATATTATATTTTTTATTCCCTCTAAGCAATGGCAGTAACGGCCAAGCCAACTTAAATTGCTTGTCCACTATGAGGACGAGATATCCTTTATGTCAAATATTTTACCAGCGAATCTAATTTAGCACTACTATGGCGTGTCTAAAAATGAGTCTTTATTCCGTGTCATCACTTTCAATTTTCTCATCTTCAACTTCACCAAAAAAACCCCATCACCACTTACGTTTTTTGCTCTACTTTCAACTTGAACTGTCGGCCCCCCTAAAGCTCATTACATAAATTTGACTTTTATTTTCATTACTACACACACACACACATTCACCACAATCGTATCCATCATTTCTCCTTTGTCTTTAGAATGACCCCATCATTCCCATTTTATTTCATGAGGCCTCACAAAAATTCAATGAAGTTGACCTCTCCTCTTTTTTTATTGACTTGAGTCTTTAATTCAATTTCCCCAAAAAATTCTTCTAACAAAATCTCCTTAACTTTCACTGTCTCTACATTTTAAAGGGACTAAAATTATTTTTAAAAATTAAGGAAAAACTTGTCAAAGTTCAAGGAATTGATCTTGACTCTGTACAGATAATGAGATCAAAAATTAGTTTGGACTGGATGAATAAAATGTATAAAATCAAGAGAGAGAGAGATGGTTGTCAGTGATTAAGGATAAAATCAATCCAATTAAAATTTGAAATTTGTTTTGTGTCCCTTCTCCTCCGCCCTTTGAAATGTGCATCACATATAATTCATTTGTTTCAATTCGTTGACTCTACAAGAGAGCAAGTTGGAGGATGCATCAAAAGGATAATGTAATTTCTCTTTCCTCTCTGTCTCTGTAGAGAGAGAGAGACTCTCAGTTTCGTCCATCTTCCTCCCACACAACTCCTACAAACAACACTAGCTGTCATGATTACTATGTAGAAACTACTCAACAACTTCCAACTCAATTCTATTGAAAATCGACTATAGAGAATCTCTCTCTCTCTCTCTCTCTCTGTATTAAACTTGAACAATTGACATTGCGTGGGTTTCATACAAAATATTACAAACTTACATACCCCCCTTTCCTTCTCTCTCTCCCATTCTACATAACATGACAATAGAAAAGGAAGAAGAAAAGCACAGAAAACTTGGGCAATGAAGGAATCTCACTATTTTCAACTAAACTAATCGTAAGTAAAAGTAAAGGGGGGTTAGATATAGTGAATGGTTGAGTGAAAACGAGAAAGAGATCTTCATTCAATTTGTTCTCGATAATTGCTACTTTACTCCAAAGTATTTCAATTCCAGCTCCTTCCCCTGTCTACACACGCAATACACAAACTCTCTCTCTCTCTCTCTCTCTCTCATGCAATAAATAAATATCAAGTTGAGTTGGCTCTAGTTATAAATATTCGTCTTGTCTTGTCCCCTCTCTCTCTTGTTATTATGCATGGAGACAATTTTAAAAGGACACACAGTCCTAGCTTATTACTAGAGCTAGACTTTCTTCTTCTTTGCTCTATTTTGTGTGTTGAGAAGAGGACAATGGAGGTGGATGACAGAAAAGGAATTCACATTGTTGTTTCTCTACTTTATCCACACGCCATCCCATCATCATCATCACATCCAATCTCCACACACACAGGGAGAGACTCCATGGGCACATGGAAGTGGAACTGTGCCCGCTCCAAAACGCTCAACCTGCCAAAATCGGAAATCTTTTAGCTTGAAAACTGCATACACATGTGCGTATCTCCCTTAGGTCTATGCTGTGTACAATATATGAAGTGAGGGGTGTATAATATGTAAAAAGTGGCTTTATATTAATTCAAGGGATATGTTTAAAGGTAAGCCAAAGTTCTGTACATATAGTTTTTTATTGAGGTGGTCGAATATCCATCTTCCTTATAACATTAAATACTCCCGTAGATCTCATATCTCATATCCCGTATGTCTCATACATGTACATATATGAGAGACACGTATAATGTTATGGATGAATTGCTCAAGAGTCGATTTACAATCTTATTTTTCGAGTAAGCTTATAGGAGGGGGAAGGTTCTGAGCATGCTGGTGGTGGTAGGGAACACACAAATAATTTATATTTATGTTTGAACTTCTGACGTCCTCATGCCCCCATGGCGTTAATATTCTTGTAGAGAAATACACACAAAGAGAGAGAGAGAATATTTACCTTATATGTAAGTTAACTGGATTTACTAATTTTATTGACGAAGGAATATTGGATGAGACAGGTTGGGTGATTTTATCTACAGTTTACTCCTAAAACAGGGCAGTGTGGACGTGAAAGGGAAGGGAGTTGTTTAGTGCATACAGACAACAAGGGAGATAATTGATGGAAGGAGGGGGGGAGATGGAAAATGCCCATCTATAGGACCAACTAAACTTTCCTTTCAATTTTACAAATTGTCACGTTGTAAACATTTACAGAATGCTACCACATGCCTCCACAAAACTACACACACAAAGACACATAAGAAGCCATCAGCACAGGAAACACATTCTCGTTCTCATTCTATGTCCCCGTGTAACTGTATCTGTACAACTTATAAGAGTTAGGAGCAAAAGCAAAGACCATCATCATCAATGGTGGTTCCTTTCCGGATGACGATAGCGTCGTCAAAGAAAAGACACAAAGACCATTACACTTAGCTCCTCTTGCTCTTACACGACACACACATGAACGGGCCCAATGCACTATCCGTGTGAAAAAGAGGGAAAAGACTATAGCCAGACAAGCATAACGTTTACTTGTACTTGCGAATTGGATTGAAAGCTTTAATGGTCTACTGCTTACTTTTTTTCTTCTTCTTTCTTCGAGTCTTTCTCTGTACTCACACAAAAACAAAACATTTAGTGCAAAAAACACTTGTCCACGATGGTAATATTATTCCACATTCTACACACAATCCCAATTCTAAAGGAGGAGGAGGAAAATGTGGAGGAAAAAGTATTCACAAATCGATTCTCCATTTCTTGTCTAAAAAACATATATAGATCATTTCATAATCGCCCTTGCACAATGTCAGCTCTTACTCGTACGTACAACTGTGCAATATTTTAGGTTTTATTTGTTTTATTTACATGAATTATAATTTACTTGAATTAAATCAACTGTTAACATCTTTAATTGTGGATCAACATCAACAACAATTCAAAAAAATGTATGAATAGAAAAAAAATATAATTGGAGGAAACAACCCACGGCACGTGTGTTGTTTTTGAGCCTGCTAAAAAATTATTATAGAGGCGGATCTGTTAACGACAGAGAGAGAGAGAAAATTTCCAATTTACTTTTTGTTATTTTGCCTTTTCTTGTAGGTGTGGAGTGTAGAGTGTGACTACAAATACGAGAGAGAAAACCGGGCTACCGATGTCACCACAAGATCAACCAATATAAACACTGCCTTTACTTAATACAAATATTGTTCATATTTGTTAAAGGTTCTGAAATAACTCTAAAATTATTTAAACTAGTATTTAATTTTAATTTCTAACCTTTTTGTCACTCACTCTATGAGTTTATTGTCGACAAAAGTATTCTGTATTATTTGTTTTAAGAAAGAAGAAAATTAGAATTTAATTCCCATAATTTGTTTTCCCAAAAATGTCTAAAATTTGACTGTCTGGGTCACGTCAACTATGGTTAGTCTTGATAAAAAGGAAGGAGGAAGAGGACTCTGTACAAATTCCAATCGATGTGTAGTTTTCTCTTTATAGAGTTATATAGGTACTTGCGTATCAGTGAATCAAATGAGAAAATAATTGCGGGCACAAATTTTGAGACCGCACAGGGCTTTGACTTTTCATAAATTTACCTCTATCATTTTCTGCATTGCGTACTAAAATTATACATCTGTAAATTAAATATATATCTGTGTATGAAATAGAGAGAGAGAGAGATGAGAAAATCACAAAAAAGATGAAATAACTTTAAATCTACAAATTTTCAAGCTCCCTTTGAGCCTTGACTAGAAGGGTAGTTTAAATTTTGAATTTACAATCCCATGAAATTATATTTGTAGATACATGTTATCTTTCAGAGAGAGAGGGGGGAGGAAGAATAGAATTTGGATCTAAATGGGGAAGGCGGTTTTGAAGAGGAATTCTTATTATGATTATTAGCAGCGAGAAATTACATGAAGGGAGAACATAGATTATGATACAGTGGAGCTAAGAGAGTTTAAGTTTAGTGGATACATTTTGGTATACTGAGGGTGTACGTGTATAATGAGTGCCTATTGTCATTAGCGCTTGATGCAAGCTGCACCCATAACCAAAAAGACAGTTGGTTTTATTGTTGCTGAAAATAATGACTATTTTCATGTCTTTTCTTGGACTCTGACTACACACGACAACATTTGGTCTTTTACTCCAGTTTTTTGGACTCAAGATTTCTATGTACATTCTGGAATATTCTTCCCCCTTTTCTTCCACTTTCTTCTTGTCTATTCTCCTTACGTTGATCTTTATTTTCCTTCTATTACATGGATATAAAGTCACTTGAACAACCACACACCCACACACACAACACTCATTATCTCAATCCTAGCCAAACACAAATAGTTTTACTTTTACTCATCTTCATCCCCCCTCCTCCTCCTCCCCAACTTTATTGTCGTTCAAACTCCTCTCTCACTTTGTATTGCATTTTCGTTTTAGTCTCTCTCTCTCTTTCTTGTTCAAGTCAAGAAAGGTTAGATTTTTTTTCTCAACCGTTTTTTTCATTGTTATATGTAGGCTAATGTTTCCATCAAAGTTTTTTTTTCAGAGCTTGATCTCAATTTCTTTTATTTCCTCATTCGTCAAAAACAAGATAAAAAAACTGGAATATCACTCAATGCATGTGTCGGTTATTTGAAAGGGAAATAGAATTTTTTATTTTATTTTACAGACTCTTCATTCTCTATATAAGTAAAATTGACTTTTACACGATATTTTACAAAGATGATTTTTAAAAGACCTTAATTTTTATGAGAAATTTTGATGATGATTTATTACTCTTTTGTAATAATTTGACTAGAGGCACAATTCTATAATGGAATAATTGCAAAAAAAATCTCTCTGGTCGTTTTTTATTATGTACAGATTGTCTGTGCTATTAGTTTGTTGTATGTGGAAAAAATAATTCGATGAACGACGCTCTTGCATGAGAGATTGTGGGGAGATTCTAAATTGATATTGATTTGACACCTCATACGTACACACATCCACGAACGGAAAGGGTGGTTGACCTAGCTCATAAATGAACTAATGCACGTTGTTTACCGTGATAAAATTAATGTCGGCTCAAAAAAGATTATAGTCTCTATACAAACACCTTCATAGTAAAAAAATTGGACATATCAAGTTCTCTTGATCGTGTAAAATCATAGACTTTTTTTTGCCCTTTAAGTATAGGAGAGAGAGAGAGAGGAAAAGTGAGATGAATGGAAGATGCAAGCTTGGAATTCAATTACAGTCTCAACACAGATTAAGTCTTGAAAAAAAGTCTTTTGTGACTTTTTTTTACTTTCAAGATAAAAAAAGATGGTAGATTTTTAACATTATTTAGAAAATTAAGTATATGGCGGGTCATCCTACATAATTTGCATTATAATTGTATTGTACATCAAAAAAAGAATTTTACTTGTTGAAAGTGATTCAATATGTACAAAAAAAACTGTTCTTTTTTGTGATATCCCAACTCCATAATGTTGTAGGAAAATAAAATAATGCCAAAAAATGGACTAACCTTTTTACACCTAGCGAGGGCAAGAATGGTGAGAATATTTCCTAAATAATGTAAACCAAAAAATGAACTAGATTTTACAAAATAAAAAATTGGTGACATAAAAATGAAAAAAGTTTTTTTATGAAAAAATGTACCTGGGATTCCAACGAGGATAAAAAGGACACAACAAGCGGCAGCAGCATCAGTGAGTGCAATGGGGTAATCATGAAATAAATCACTAATACTTTGATTGTGTGTGAAAAAAGTCTCATTATTTTGTCCCTCCGTCAATTCACTTAAGTCACCACTGAGTCCACTCCCAGACATTGCCACAGAGGAAGAAGATAACTTGAACAAAAGGGCATTGTCCTCCTGGTTATTGTTATTCACTGAGTCATCGTCTTCCCTTCCCGCCATTATTGCGGGGTTGAATAGAAGAAAAAAACTGAGGAGTCGGGTAGTAGATCTAATAGTGTACAATATGAGAGTAGTTAGGGCCTCTTGATTCTATTATAATAATATTATCTTTTGTTGCTCTTTTCCAAGATGAAGCTTGGCAGATTCTTCCAGTCCCCCATGTCATTCTTGTAAATCACAGGATAAGAAGAGCAAAGACAGACTTTCACGTGTTCCAGCTATAAACATTCCCACTATCTGTATCTATTCACAATCTTCCTCTTCTTCTGTCCACAGTACAATTAACCAGTAAAATTATGTAGACATTGACCCAATACTTGATATTTTATTTCCACTATTATGGAATATTTACAATTCTCATAAAAAAAATTCTCTCTCCGAATTTATGTCATGTCACAAGCAAAAAAAAGACACTAAAAAGAGAGTCACAAAGTAAAAAAAAGAGATTGAATTGTAATCTTTAGCTCTGGTTATATACTCACAATTGTAGACAAGACGGAGCGAGAGTTAAAATGTTTTCAAACTTGTACTTTCAAACAACAATAATAATAACAACAGTTATGTTATTAATGTTCTACTCAACTGCTTCAGGTACGATAAGACGAACCGGTTTAGGTCCCCTCTCCCTCTCTCTCTCTCTGGCTCTCGCTCTATTGAAAAAGGAGGTCAGTAGTTATTGCACATTTAACAATGTTAAGATGACTTGAGACTTTGTATAGAGTGTACACAAAGTGGGAGAGTAATGGGGGAATTTAAGGAAATTTGTGGCTCCTTTAATTGTCCACAGATTTGACATTGACTTTTTATTTTGACTAATTGTACAACTACTAATTACTTTACACTGAGGTGACAAATTATTATTTATTAACTTGTCCTTTCCCCTTTACTTTTTTATCTCTCTCTCTCTCTCTCTCTTCACAAATAAAAACAACATGTAAATTTTTATTGCTACAAACAAAACTTGTACACACACAAAGTCTTCCGCTTGTTATGACTAACTTGTTGATGAACAGGTGAGAGTACCAAAATATTTTGTCTTTGTCTTTGCAACAACAAAAAAGTCTAGACAAATTTGAGACTGGATTTCAATTGCACCTTCTAATAAAAATACACAATAGTACCACAAGTGTATTTTGTCTGAATGATGGATTGATTCAGAAGGGAAAAAATGTATTGAACTGTAGTTGTGTTGTAAGCTGTCAATGGTTGACAAACTTTAAGTTAAAATTGTTTTATAAATAATTAAATACTAATTTATTGGGTCATGGTTAATATTACAGCAAGAAACAGTTTAATAAATTTTACTTATTTTGTCAAGTCAATATCCTTCATATCTTGATACTGGAGGGGGAGGGGGTAGTTCACGTTATATTATGTGTATATGTATAAGAATTGCACAAGGAGAAAAATAGTGTTCATGGAACTTTGAGGTTCACATGTGTGTGTATTTATGCCTGCATTAGTTTATATACAAGAGTTATTACAAATGGTTTGTATGGAGAACCACGAGGAAATGAAGATGTGCCGATGAGAGAGTTACGTTCAAACTGCGGTTAGAAGGAAGGAAAACCCGGATGAAATCTCAAATTTTACTTTTTTTTCTCCCTTCTCACACTCATGCGCTTCTTCCCAGTGCATCCACACAATCTGCACTTCTACACAGACAAAAAATTCTCCTTCTGTGTCCCAAGTCACCAAGTACTCACACAATCAGTTGTTCTCTCCACTCTCAACAAAAATATTTATTCTATAATGTGTGTGCCGCTCTTCACATAAATAAAAAGTCCGTCTCTCTCACTCTTCACCGTTTCAAATCATGTCTTCATTTAAAATCCAAATTTGATGATGACAACTCTTCACAATTGATTGACAGCTGGGTGGCTTCAATAATGTATCTGTACAATGGGATTTTTAAAAAATATTTTTTCACACACATCCTACAGATGCATTTAATTTATTTTGTCTCTCCAGATGCACATGGCAATTTTATCAATAGATTTCCTTCGTGAGTTGTATAATATTAACACAATATATTTATGTATTATATACAGATGGATGAATTTCATTGTTATTTTTATAAACCCAACATAATAATACTCGTAAGAATAAAAATTCATAAAGATTTGAGATTATTCTACAGATGCACTCTGAACCCATCATGTCCGTACACTTCTGAGTACAATGTATTATAACTCGTATGGTTCTTAACAACAAAGATTCTCTATATAATATTATTATCCTTGCCTTTTATTTCTTTATCATTTTTTTATTACTTGGATTTTAGTATCGAATATTTTTTTTTGTTCATCTCTGAACCACTCAAAAATGGTCATAATCATAGCATCCAATTTGACCATTATTTTTTATTCAATGCCAATGTGATCATATTATACACTATTAACATTATGTACACAGTGCCATACTCTTTATTATTCTATATTTTCTGTACTTTTATTTATCTAAATATGTAGTGGAATTCTACTTTATATTGTACATAGCCATTCAAGGAAACATACGAATTTTATACAATCGGTACGTATTGTATTTTGTATAGGTAATAATAAGTACACAAAAATATGAAAAAACAAATGGAATCACCAATTCCACGAGAAAGCCTTTAAATAGCTAAATAAAGTGCTCATTTTCTTGCACTTATTATTAGTACACAGTACTTTTTATGGAGCAAGTGCATCCATTTTTGAGCATCTAAAAAAACAACAAGAGATACTGGTTACATAATTTTCCACTCTAATGGCATACACCTTGAACAGATACATAAAAGAGATTTTATTTTTTTGTCCTTAAATTTGATGAAATCCCCTCTCCATCTATAACTAACATTTTTTTGTAGTCTGGATATTTTTCTCAAAAAATACGAGAATATAATAAACTACTGCATACAGAGTAAATCATAAAAGTAACCTAACCGCAAAAGTACCTTTTTGGTTATTATGAGCTTGAGATGGTCACGTATACTTTGAAAAGATAAAATTTATCGTTAAACTTGTTTCATCATGATTGTTGATTCATCAATAATAATTGTCATGAGAGGATTTTGTCCTTGTTCATACTCGTACACAAAAACTAAAGAAAGTTGTACAAATGTTATGGAGAAAGCACTCTTGTCATTGAAACCTGTCAATTTCAAAATCATGTTGAGAAGAGAACAGCAGGAGAGAGAGACAGTGAATAAATAATACTGAAAAGTGTCAAAATTTGGGAAATGAAATGTCCTACATGATGATGCCTCATACTTTGAAGAAAAGACGGCAGAAAATTCTTACAATTTTTATTTTCAATCAAAATAACAACTTCCATCCAATTTTATCAGCATGGAACAACATGACAGTGAAAAATGAAATGTAAGGTTTATTTTGTAGTCAATAATATAAAAAAAATTACATTATGGAAAGTGAAAGCACCGGTTCAAATTTCCTCTGACTGCAAGGACTTAATGAGAAAGTCATTGAGGCGAAGGTTATTTAATGACTGCTGGAGAATTATTTTAATCAATCATAAATACCCACAGTGACACTTTTATAATTACAATCTCAGTTACTCATGCAATAATTTCACTGTCAAAAATTCTTGTTGATAGTTTGAAGTAAAGTTTGAAGTCAAATATGAAATTTTATAAATGCATCAAATACTATGAAGCACATGAAAATTACGTTTGTTCTTGTTTATTCATTCATTTGTGATTTCATTAACTAAGTATTGTAACAATCGTTGTATAATATTTTTGTAATGTTAATCCAGTTTCATAATATCATCTAATACTTCATATTCGACTACGAAAATATTTAGCAAGTATACATGGTGCTTAAAAAAAGTTTATTAGTTGTCGTAATCGTAACAGAATGTCTTTCGCTCCCCTAAAGTCTACATAAATTCAAACTTGTAACTTGGCTATATTTTGTTCATTGTATTGATTTCTAATTCTAAATTGTGCATAAAGTTGGTCTACGTTTGACAAATTAAATTATTGCCACAAGACTTAAAACAACCTAAGGTAAATTGACACAAATAAAATAAGAGTACACTACAAAAATATACAAATTAAATCCACGTCATCAATATTGTTATGAGTATGAACACAAAGTACACTTATAATTACTACTATTCAAATGACATTTGGTATCATAGCTTTCCATTTTTCCCAGAAAGTCAATTCTCCAGTTCTACTCGTACGTACAGTCAACCAAAACACAACTCATTTCCAAAATAAAACTACATTTTAACTCTATCGAAATTGTATCACAAGCATAATATTATGCGGGCAATTATTATTATTACTGTCGCGTATAGAAGGCAGTCAGTCAAGTACTTATGCAAGTTGCCAATTAATGTAATACGTACTTATAATTCCGCCGAAAAAAATCTCAATTATTTTTTCAATATCATTTTAACAACTTTAACCAATCTTCATATCACAAAGAAATCCCCTACAAAAAAATACTGACCAGGTGACCGATTTTCTTCACAATAAATATTTAACATATTGATTTAAAATTAATAGTAACAACAAAAAAAATTTCACTCAAAATGGTGAAAGTTCAATAAAATCTTGTCTAGTTAGTCTGTAAACATTTGCCATGTATTTAAATCAAATGTATTTAGTATGTTCACAATCTGGTATTAACAAAAATAATTTTGAACCTAAGACTAGTGGCTTATATTCAGAGCTAATTATAAGAGATTAAATAAATAAAGAGGATTACTACACAAAAAAGACTACAAAAATACAAAAATCCTATGATGGGATTGTTGTAAGCACAATTATTATATTAAGCGTATGGCATGTACAAGCAGTACCATTTGATTCTTTCCTTACTAGTCTTACAGTCTTTGTTTTACCACTTAAACTAATAGTCAATTGGAGAATTAGGTTTCTCAATCTGAGAGTGTCGCATTTCTTCATAAAGAACCTTAGCGTGATTTACTTGCTCTACCACACGACGAGCTACAGCTTCATTCTCACATGAAACTTGAGGTCTGGTGAGTTGTCCGTAGCCTCCTCTTTCGTCTGGTAAACGATGGACCAGTTCAATGCACGCCTTCTTGTCAGATAATAAGACCAGACGACTTTCAATCAATTCACTATTTAAATTAAAAAATTAGTCATTCTTTCCGTATTTTATCAAAATTTTAAAACAGTCAAAAAAAATTTGGTTGACAAACCTCATAGGAACTTTGAGAATAACTGGGTTTCCTTTAGATGGCTTGAATACAATGACAGCTTGAGAAGACACAAGAACTCGTAAATCTCGACCAGGCCCACTTATTAAGGTCTCATGACCAATGAATAATTCTTTGAAATTTCTATCATTAACTTCATACAAAAGTTCTTGTCCCCTGGAAGCCATGTCAGAGTACACAGGTAGCAAACCACCATTTCCTGTGGCTACTCTTGGAGGTCGACACCGCTCAGGTACCATACGAGATGAAGTTCTTGAAGAATCCCGTATGGCCGATGCAGCGCCGGTTGCCAGATCCAAAATACCAACAGCTGGCTTGGTCACCGTACCTGAATCCCAAATAAAAGTAATGTTAATTGAAATTTGTAGATTATTAAAATTATAACAAAGAGGGCGAATCAAAATTTGTACAAATACTTACCCACAATACCTTTACCCATTCCAGCAACAAAACCCTGCAGAAAATTTTATATTAATGATTGGATCTTTTAATTAACGTACAAAATGTTATTTATTTAGCCTTAGATTTTATTTACCGTTATTCCATCACTGGCAGCTCCATCGAAGGACTGGGCAACTATTGATGTTATTCCTCCCATTATTCCATGAGCCAATCCACGAAGTCCAGCTACAAGATGTTCCCCAGATGATCCATTTGAATCATCTCGAATCTTTCTGCGCTCTTCTTCATGTTTCTCATCTAAAGTTGTCCTTCCTAATCC